>VWZE01022749.1:173443-217569 GCA_013396675.1 Eubucco bourcierii | reverse complement strand
CCCTGCCTATGGCAGGGTGTTGGAACTAGATGATCCTTGAGGTCCCTTCCAACTTTACCGTTCTATGATTCTATGACTCTTCTGAGCAGCTACAGTGACTACTTTAAGAGGGGGGAAAATAGTCCTTTCAAAACTCTTTTATTTTTGAGGTTCTGTTAAACAACTGCGCTCCTCTGCACTCTCCTTTGTGCTCATGCATAACACAATGTGATGCCCATCACACTGCATAGAGAAGTTGCTGGGTACAAGCAAAATGTGCCTTCAGCTTTCCTTTCAACAATGCTTTTTAACGTTGAGCAAGTCAGAGGCTCCTATTTCTCCACAGATTATTCCAGACACTTCTTCAGTATAAATAAGAGTAAGTAATCCATATTCTGAGATGCCAAAAGTAGGGTGGGTTTTTTTTTTTTTCTGTTAAGCCTCTCTTTTGATTTAAGACATTGCTCACCACTTTTTTTTCCCCCACGCTTTGGTTTGTCGTTTTGTCACCAAAAGAACAATTTCCCTTCCCAGCCATCTAGGACGACATAATCAGATTATTTGGGGATGGGGTTGAGTATCCTGTGAACTTCTGTAATTCCTTTGCTTTTGGAGTGGGAGAAAGCGCTTAGCCACTCCATACAGTATACAACCATCCACATCATCACCTCTGTTGCAATACAGCCCAGCCACTGTTTGCCATGAGGTGCATTTCCTCTTGGTTCAACAGTTGAAGACCTTGAAGGGTATTCATCATATGACATTGGAGCATGCAGCTGCTACTCTGGTCCAAGAGTGACTGGGTGTGACACAGGTATCTCCACTGCGTCAGGTGGATGTGAGATGGGGGAGACCAGACACCATGCCCTGTCCTCCCACCAGCAGCCTCCCTCACAGGTTTGTGTATCTGCCTCTGAGTAAACAACCAACCCTATACTCACCTTCCTTTTTGCCTCCTGCATACAAAGCGATGAGCAACCTCTCATGTATTCAATTCAGTGTTGCATTCACCTCTTTTGAATGCCCTTTGTAGTTGCGGGGTGACGGACAACCTTGATTCCTGACAGTGCCAACAAACCAAACTGCCAAATAAACTAGACCAGAGGAGACAGCAATAATATAGTGGTTTGTTCACTTGATTTACATTAGAACAGGTTTATAATGACCATAAATGATTATTTTTACAAGAGGTACATAAACAAGAAAATTTAAATGACTGCTCTGCATGCTACTGCACATTCCTAATGCTACATTTATACATGTACAAATGAATTCCTTTCCTTCTACTAGCCAATTACTGCCAAAAACTGCCTGTGACTGCACAGGGTGGCAGTCCCTCCCGCAGTGCATGCATATAGGGAAGTCCATTCCATGCACTTCCACAGAGAGGGGATATTGATGAGGTGTTTGGGGTTGCTCATCTTCCCTATAAATCTTAACCACCTTTTGCCCTTTTAAAACAGATGATACTCTAACATATTTTGCATTAATTGGAGTCAGACCGTATGTTCTGTCTCTTGATTTGGCTACAAGTGCAAAGGATTTGCATGTAAGTAGTGCATTAAGGGCCCTGCACACAAGCAGAGCTCCCTACACAAACATGGCCAGTCCCAGATAGTCTTGATTTCCACTACTACATGGGTGTTGCTGTGACTTGGTGTCAGGCTGTATCCTATCTGTTGGAGAACTGGTGATAATCCCTTTAAGGCAAAGGGCACCCAAAAATGTTTGGAGCCAATGGGGAAAACAGCACTTTTACTAGGGGAAGCAGAAAAGCAGAGATGTCAGGGGGGAAAAAAAGCAGAGATGTCAGGGGGGAAAAAAAGTAAATTGCTTAGAGATAGCAAGGGAAGAATCTTCATTTCCTTCCAGAAACTTGGGGTGGGATGAACGGTTTATGCTCTCAGCATCTCTCTTGGAAACTATCCATGATTTCATGCACGTGAAAGACAAAACAGACAAGATGTGAAGGGACTGTGAGAGAAGCAAAGCCAAAGGTTGACAGCTAGACTGGGTCTGTGCCATACATGGCAACAGGAGAAACCCTTTCTGCCTGTTTTGACACTACAAACATCAGCACTGTCACTATCCCATTGTTGCTGCAGTCAAAGCATCCCCCTCAGCTCTGAGTGTCTTCTGTCATTTTTAGTACTAGCACACTACTAACTAAAAGTGTCTTACTTGGAGTCTCAGATGTGCTTCTGGCTATGTCGTAGCTGTGAGATCAGATAAGAATATTCCAGCTGTGCTGGGCACGAAGCCCTTTGGAAAGTGTTAGGTTCCAAATCTCCCCACTCTCTGTCTTAAAGAATACAGCCCAGAATTAATAATGTGATAAAGATTTCATGGATGATGTTTCCATCTCACAGTGATATTTACAACCAAGTCCAGTCCCCCCTTCACTTGACATCAGTGTACCTACTACCTGCCACTGAATCAGCTGTTGATTTATAGTGACTTGAAAAGGGAGATTTGATACCACAGCACAGATCAAGACAAAAACAAATATCAGTAAACATGGGAACAGAGGAAATTATCAAGACAAGTGTAAGACCAGATATGTGCCAAATGGCTTCCAAATGTTAATTGCATTGTGTATTTGGTCAAGCATGAAGTTAACTCTGCATAATCATTCTGTGTATTTCAAGGAGAACAATCAAATGATGTAGCAGGTAGGCCAGAAAGCAAGGTACAGCCTCACTCAGCCCTTGCAAACAGGCTTGATGTGTATGCTGCATGATAATCTCCAGATGCATAGTCATATGTTGTCATTGGGGAATTTCAGTTTTTAGAGGCAGGTTGGGTGGCTTTGTGACTTAGTTTAGAAGCAGAGAATTTCTGAATTAAATAGCCAATTGTAATAAACCTATCAGTGCTTCAAGAACCTGGTACCATTTGTTTCCATTGTGGGAAGTACTACAAAAATACCACCACCACTCCCCCCTCTCCCACTCCCACCCCAATACTGATCTCATCAGACCTTCACTGTAGCCTGAATTACATTGGATTTGAAACTTCTAGGAGGATGCATAATTTGGGGAAGGCTATTTCATCTTTCACTGTTCCGTGTCTGCGCATTGACAGCTTTCCACATTATAACACTGCCTTTGATACTTCCAACTTGTAATTTACTGCACCTCACAAAAGCAGAAGCTGCTGTGTACTTGTATCATCACATCTGATTTTTACTTTTCTTTAAGAACCATAACATCCTGCGTTTTCTGGTTTTGATGCCCATCCTGTTCTTAGCAAGATCAGGTATTCAGTTATGGTAGACCCTATATAAAGACAGTAGATGGTTGATCCTGCTCCAAATATTCCTGGTTTTTGCTAATTCCACTCAATGTTAGATGAGGACACAATCATGCTTGGATAAGCACAAACAGACCAAAGACAATCCCTCATCAAATATTGTGGGCCAAGAATTGTGAGTTACATATGAGCTTGAAACCCAACATATCATAGCTTGAATGTTTTGATTTGGAGGTATGGTAAACTACCTTTTGGTAAAGGCCTAAGCTTGGAATGAAATGACATCTGGATACAATAGTTTCTGGACTGAGGGATGCAAATGTATTGCAGATTGAAGGTATTTGCAAGTTTTTTCTTTGACCATGACCTGGATCTTTGGAATTTCTTCATGTCTCTGTTGTCTCATCTGAAAAATGGGAACAATACTTTCTGTGATTACTGTCACACGTAGTGCCTGTGGCATCTGTCAGGACTCTGGAATGAAAGACTTTTTAGAAATGTAAAAAGTTATTTCTTGTACTGACATTTATGGAATTAGTGTCAGGACAGTAATGCTTTGATTTAAGAAATCGAAGGCTACCTTGTTACCTGCTTCAGGAGGTCAAGATATTTGGCAGCTACCAAAATGGTGGCTCCGTCTGCCCAGGTCTCTTCTCTTTAACTCATATATTATGGTGGTAAATTTATTCATTTCAACTTCTGTCATCTTGGATTTTTCTCCAGGCCAGACTGAAATCCTCCTGCTCACAATGAGTTGAACCATACTCCATAAAATGTCTCATTGATTTTAGAGGAGCTTTCACTGATACGTTGTACTATTCATTGTTAAGTAAGGGAATAAATATCACAGTCTGGCTCTGTACAGTGAAAGCAACAGAAACTGGAGGGTGGGGAGTAGGAATTACAGAGACAAGGAAACCTTTCATTTAAAAAAGATTCGAAGAAAACATGATTCATCTGCATGTCTTAGCTCTAAAGAAAAGCTTTCACTAACAAATGACAGAATATAGTATAGAGGCTGGCATCTATAGTAAAGTGGAATTTAGAAAACTTGTTCCAGATAAAAATATAAATTACTTGGCTTCTGTGTCATAAATTTTACCCAACCCTGGGAATTCAACTCAAGTATGACTTTCAGCATTGAAGAATTCCAGGATTTAAAGGATATGGTATTTCTGGGAGTGAGGCTAGAGTTTGTTTGGGTTTTGTTGTTTTCAGCTGTATTTCACAGGCAGATGTTTTAGAAGTTGTGTAGTACACCGGCAGTACAGCTTCAGAACTATCACAGAAAAAGTACTTTTAATTTTGTGGACTTGAAGGCTAAGAGCACAGTAACACTCAAGTCAAAAGTATTCTATACCTGGAAATGTTTGTGTATTTGTTAGTCTATCTGCTGGCTTTCTGTCTCCCTTGTGCTTGTGCTGGGCTGTGTTTGTGTGCTGTGCCGTTCGTCTGGCACTGCGGAGCAACAGCACGCTGAGGTGGGGGCATTGTGCAGTGCCGAAGGTGTGCTTTCACTCCACCTTGCTGCCCAAACCAAAGGGAAGCAATTAGTGGTTGAAGTGGAGGGAAGAAATTATTCAGACTTGTTTCATCAGTGCCTTGACCTCAAGGTCAAGGAGCTCTGCAGGACCAGACAGGATCCTCCTCATACTTTCAGTGGTAAGCATCATTTTGCATCAAGATGGCAGGTGTAAGTACAGCATGGTGTAAAGAAGTATAAAAGGGCCCCATGACTGCACGTGCAGAGTGATTTCCATTTCAACAGATGGATTTAACAAACAAACAAAACTTAGTGTGCTATGCTGTTTTAGACCGAAAGACAGGTTATACTGGGAAGCTACAGAATGCAACTGTGCCTTTTCCTCTCATCCTAACGCCATCTCCACAGCACCTTTTACAATCTCCCCCTTTTTACCTTATTCCACACTAAAAGAGCAAAAATCTCACTGTTCACATCTGCTGTTGAGTGCTAGTGCTGCTCTGTGCCTTCATACTCTGGCAGCTACAGTGTGCATGTGATGGTTATGTGTGGCAAAGGGCAAGATGATTGTCCCTAGTGCACACCCCAAAAAGCTATCCCAGATACTGACCTTGCTAAATCGCTCTGTTTGATCACCTCTGTATAAGCTGCTGTAGAGTGTCCTGTTAGAAGATTCAGTGGAAGACGACTTGTAAATGTTTATGGGCAGAGTGTAGCTGCCCCCCTGCTTTCTTGATGCACTGTAGGGAAATTATAAGATGTGCTGCCTGGTCCTGCTACAGCACTGCAGCTGGATTTTGTTCAAGATGTTCTTCAAGGTCTTAATTTTAGTGGGAGTCATAGATGGTCATTTTATCTGAAAACAAAGCAATTTACTTAGACACACCCTTGGAAAAACATTTGGCTGTTTGTAATTCCTACTACTATAGAGCAGTGAAGAAAGTAAATTCATGAAAGTTCAATAATCAAAATCTCATGAATGCTTTATTATTTCTGTTGCTGCAACCCCAGACTCCTCAATTAAAGCAGTCTTGTTTGTAGTTTTGGGGGGGCTTCCCTTTTTGATGCGTAAGAAAGAAAAGGGTAATGAATTTTTAACAGACTGCCTCTGCCTATTCAACTTTCATTTGCAACAGACTGAATCATAAAAGACAAGAATTAAAGCACCAGTAATTTTCAAATGGGCATGTAAATCAGATTTTGGTCATGTCTATGATTTTTCTGTCCTTTCCTGGATGGCAGGTAAAGCAAGAATGATCTTTCAGTACAAACCCTGAGCTTGATCAGTCCCTCTATGGCTGTAAGCCAAGCTCAGCTTTCAGTTATATCAAATTCAGTCCCGCTACAATTAGTTTTTTCCTAGCACAGGCTATTATTAACAATATTGGAGGCAAACCTCAAATGATCCATATCTTCTCTGTAATGGAAAAAAATCAAAACACCTGAGGGTGCTTAGCTGCTGCAGGTTTTCACTGTTTGAGCTAGTAGAAGTCCATAATGCATATTCTTGTTCAGAAAGTCATGTTTTTTTCTTTAGTTAGCAGATTAAAGAGCAGGTCTCCATTGTGTTTAATTAGAAAGAAATGCAGAAAAGGAATGTCTGGAGAAAACCCAGGAAGTGAAAAATGAATGAAAACCAGGCTTCTGCTTTTAAGCAAAAAGAGCAGTGGATGGGCTTGTGAGGTCTTGCAGCTATCTCCTCTCTCTCAGGTTACAAATGTACAGGATAAGATGTTTATAAAGCAAAGCCCCATCAACAGAGCCTCCAAGCATCACGCACTTGAGGTGCCAGAGACACGCAGTGCATCCAGCCACACACCCAGTTTATTCCTCGCTGAGGAATTCAGGAGCTGGGCTTTTCAAGTCTCCTTCCTTGGCTTTTATCCAGGATTAGTGAAGCTTTGAAAAGCAGGATTGTTCTGAAAGGGGATGGCAGTTCCAAGCAGCCATTTGCAATGGTGCTGCACATCCATCGTCTCCCTGTAATACAGGACCACGTGTGCACTCACATCACAGACAGTGCTCTTTTCACTAGCTGAGCGGCTGCAACGGATGCCAGAGAATTAACAGGAACTGGCCAGCCTTCAAGATTTCTTCACAAGGACTTCTTAATCATCTCCCATGCCTCTGTACTCCCATGTCTGTGTGTCTGGTAATTTGCTCTACTTTGTGTACACTCTGTTCATCATACAGATTGGCTTTTTGCTTTCTGCAGCAATTCCTCTCTCTTTGCCAACACCTTGCCATTTGCAGCTTTAATGCCTATTGATGACACTTCGTCAGCTGTGCCTGCCAATGTATATTCCTTTTACAAGATGTTCACCTTCAGTTTTTGTAGATAGTTATAAATTTGGCCACAAACTGATTGAATAGTTCATTTTCATTTGCTTGTCACATGGAATAGATTTATCACAATGAATACATCATTGGAAGATTGAAAAGAGGTGATGTATATCTGTGTTCCAAGCCAGAGTCAGCTTTACCAAAACTATGCCCCTGTGCCTAGTCTGATTCTAGTTACCTGCATTGATAGAATATTTACAGCTTCCCATAGCCAGCTGCCTGCACATCCCTAGTACAGGTCCTCATCCAAGCACCAACAAGACTCCCTAATGTGCCTTCTACCATAGATGATACTTCATTCTCTAGTCTTGGGCACACACACCTGAGCAATCACCTTGTCAATGAAGCCAAGGCAGAGAAGGCTTCTAATACAGGCTTTTCTATGTCCTCTGTCATTCAGCCTCATTTATTGCCGAGTAAATGTTTTTGTTGGTCTTACTTTCACTGGTGATGAGCCCTTCTTGTGGCCCTTCATATCTCTGCCAAATTCAGTGCAAATGGAAGCTCTTAGTTGTCACCACATGCCCCATCCCACCATCTTGTACTTCTCCTTTTCTTGTCTGGCTAATCAGGGGAGGCCTCTTCTGCCTGTCCAGACCCTGCCATGCTCTGATTCACTAGGTAGAGAGCACCTGTTTTTCAGATGCTCTGACAGATGATCAGTTTTAAGCAAAACCTGTTACCAAAACCCATCCCTGTGTAACTGCCTAGTAATAGGAAAGTTCAAAGAAAACTTCAGTAGGGATTATAAATTTTAAGTAATTTGCTGCTTTTTTTTTTTTTTTCCCTTATGAAACTGGCAGAAATGCAAGGCATCAGACCATGCACAGGGGACTTTTATTTTGCTTCAGAAATGCTAATACAGTAACCCTTACACAAACAAGGACTGGTATTTTACAGGTAAATTACATTTTTAGAGTTGTGTAGTTACCTGACTCCTGTCATTCCACAGCTACTAGTTTTCATGTACTATCAAGGACAGAACTAAGTGCCCTGTGATACTGAGTGAGGTGCCACAAGTTGTTGCAGAGAAACATGTGTGAGATTGTCTCTGCTCCTGCCTCCTCTTCTCCCATGCCATAGCTAGAAATTAACACTCTGGGTGTTGCTAGGTCTCATACCACAGTACCTTCTACTTTATGGAAGAGCCATGTCAGAACTTACAAGTTCTTACAGCTTGGTGACATAGCACAACAGTATCTCTGTTTCCTGATGCAACATCCTGCCTTGAATTGCTTTAAGCTTTGAAACCTGCATTGTTTGAGTGTACCAAGTCAGTGATAAAGGGATGTTATTTAGTTCCTGTCCTAACACAGAGCAGTTGGATGAGGTTCAGTGAAATTAGTTCTATCTCTTGTAATACTTTGAATGTTTTCAATCTGAATTTGTAATTAGATGGCTGCTACAGATCTGTGGGACTTCTGGTCTGAGAGTTGATTGCATCCTTACTAAATGGCTGGTAACTTGGTAACTGTTAACGGGATACCAGTAAGTGTTGAGTTTCAATTACATCAAAGACATCCACTTTAGTTCTTTGCTGTCCTTTAATTATCAAGGTATATGTCTTCCTGTTGTTGAGTTGACAGTGGTGCAGGAATGCTGCACTCAGGATCATGACCCCGCAATGCTTAGCTACACAGCATTGAAATGATTATCCATGTCCAAAAAAGCCTAGACAGATTAGTAGATTAGTAAAGACAACTGAATGGTTGCAGATTGTGTTCTGAGTTCCTTGTTTCTTGGCTCATGGCTCAGGTAATACTGCTTAGCCAGCGTGATTAGAAAGACGTTCTGTTCACCTTGCACTGTCTCTGCCAGTCTGAGAAACTATTATCTCTGCTTTGTAGCACACCAGTCTTTATGAATTTCACTTCAGATTTCTAATCTAACCTTAAATTAGGTATTTTTCCCTAGCTTAGCTCAGTGTGCAACCCTTCCTCCATCAACTGGCTCCAATTATGTGATCTTTACGTGCTATCTCTGAGTAAATGTTCTTTGAAGTTACAAAGTAGAAGAATGCCCTTGAATACTTTGATTCTGATGCTTCAAATAGGAAGAGCACTGTTGAGGCAGAAAGGTTAATTTCACCCATCTCAACTCAAGTTAAACAAGAATTTAATGAAGTCCAACAGATGCTGAGTTTACTACTCCCAAAAACCGAGTTTTTCCAAATTCTTTACCTAAGTAGATACTCTATATTGTTTTCTTTCCTAGCAAAGGAGTTATTGTTTGGCCTAGATTTTTGTAATATCTCAAATTCTAGGAATGAGCCTTCTGAGAACAGTCCAAGATGCTTAATATGCTCTTGGGGGGGGAAGATAATCATTCCTGCTTGATTTAGTTCCCAAGAGAGGAGCCAAATCTTTCTAATCAGTGCTAAGCACCCTGAAGAGTCAACTCCTACATATTGTGTCAAACTTGCAGCCTTTGCTCCTAATGATGCCCCATATTCTGTTTGTCTGTGCTGGTTATATTTTGATTTTGACTCTGGTCTTACCCAGAGCCAGGATTAGGATTGTAGAAATGAAGAACCACAAGTCAGACCCTCATCCCCACAGGAGAATGAGCCACATGGCTTACTGTAGATATGTAGACGTTTAGGAAGCATTAATTAAAATACAAAATCTTAATTAAAAAGCAAAATCCTTTGTAATTCCAAATGAACAAGTGCATGATTGAATTCCGGATTGGATCTTTTGAGGCACTGCTACAATAGCACATCGAAGGATCTCTTAAAATTGATGGTGTCAGTGATATGTGGCTTAAATCATGACACAGCTGACTTGTGCTGCAGAAGTCCCTCACACCATGACTATATCTGCATGCAAAATAAGTTTTGCTTGACCTAGGCATCCACAGGCTGTAGCAGAGCAGTCCCCAAGTGCAGATTCACATCAGAGATGTTAACTGTCTCCAAACATCCAGCAAGTAATCTGCATTTTGAAGAGTCTCTAAATAGGCATTTACATAATTTATGGTATACAAAGTCCACTGATGTATATTTACATAATAGACCACAGCAGTAGCAACACATCCATTGCAGCACACAGTGTCAGCTCTTATGAACTTCCAGCAGGTTTTTCCTTTTATTTGAGCTCTTATGACAGAAATAAATTTGCAATAACTGATAAATCCCAGAGTAGGCTGAGTGCCTGTCACAGGTTCTTTGGCTGGGTGGAAACACACAGAAAACAAACCACATGCTCAGTCACCTAAGAAATGCTCTGCACCTGTCCATGCCAACTTTGTGTGCAGAAACAAGCAGAGATGGCCCTTTTGTGTATTCATTCAAGTTCATTCCGTTTCCTGATTATTGCTCTCCACTTGCCTGCAACACCCTGTTGCTTTCACGCTCCCCAGCTGCCTCCTTAGGAACAAATACCTTTTCTCACTACCACTCCCATCCCTTGGAGAGGTGTTACAGGTGCCTGGAGAAGGGCTTTGGGAACCATACTGGCTTTGTCACTGATCTCATATGAGCAGTCAAGTTTGACCACATTGCTGTACAGAGAAGCCAGTTGGACACTGCAGACCTTTGAGTTCTAAGGCACTGTTCATCAGTCTCAAATTAGTGTTTGCATCATTCTCATTATTGAGTTTCATACCTCTAGGGGTTCTTATCCAATGTGTGAGCTATGTACAGAAGTGTTTTTTCCTCATGGCTACACAGTAGAACGCTGGCTAGTGTAAAGTTTAGCAGTTGTGTTATCCTAAGAATGAGGGAAAATTTATAGCCCTCAGTCCGTTATGTGCCACTGTGTCAGCAGTCCAACTAAATTCAGTCCCAGTGGTTTTGGTGTAGGTGTCTTTGACAAAAAGTGGAAGGAGCAGTTCACACCCTCCCAGAACAGAGCTGGTGAATGGGATCATCGCCAGCTCCAAAAAGGAATTTCCTTTAATTTGCCACAACTTGAGTACTGACTGAGCATAGTCCTTATGTACATGCAAATTGATGGTGCTTCATTATGTAAGATATTTTATTAGAAACATTTATTTTTCACCCTGGTTGTATATCTCCTTTCCGTTTGCGTTGATTTGGGTATTCGTCAACCTGCTGAATGTGATAAGGGTTCATCAGTTTCACTGCACACTACTAATAAGATAATGCTTTTAAGCTGTTTGGTATTTTCACATGAAACATGTTCTTCTTGCCACAGATATTCAGTAGAGTGATGGCTCTAATCATCTTCTCCGTCAATAACTGTCAGCTGTGATAGAGCTGGGGTTCTGGTTGGCTGGATAAACCCAGCAATGTGAAATAGAGGATATGCATGCTGAACAGTTGCCAAGCTAGAGGAGGAGAAAAGAACTAATGTGAACTTCCTGTAGCACAGCTGAAGCAAGCCTAATGCTGTGATGTTTTCCTTTACTGCTCTTGATATTAAGCCCAAAATGATTAATCCAGGATAAAATCTTGCCACAGTTTCTTTTGATTTCAGTTCTGAGCTAAATGAAATATTGGAAAGATTCAATAAACAAATGTTTCCTATTGATTCATCTGAGGACCAGAACTATCCTTTGGCACTGTAATTGATCTTTTCTATCATCTAGATTAAAAGAAATCAGATGATATGCAGATTGAAGTGATTTCAAAGTTTGTTCTATAATTAAACATCAATTTGTTTATTTTAAAGTTTTTAAGTATAAGATTCTGTCTGTGCTCAAGACATGACAGAAATAAAGGAAACATTTTAAATCCTCACTGCCACTGTTGGGATGTAATGACTTCAACATCTTACAGCAGGAATCCTGTCTGCTTGAATTTCCCAGGGAACAATGGCAATAACTGGAAGAATTTGACTGTCTTTTAGAAACAGATTATGAGAGCAGCATGTTTGCACGGTGAAGCCAACCTTTCAGACATCTTTTAGAGATGTTTCTGATTGTTTTTCTGCCTGCTGTGCTGGAAGTTGATGCCTTGTTTGTGGTTATTATATTCAGAGGTTTAGTCAGGCTGGTTGGTGTGTGTGTGTTGAATGCACCCTGTCTTGCAAAGGCAACTATGAGCATTGAGTCACAGAACTCTTTGGTTTATTTTCTCCTGCCATCTCCTTACAAATAGGACATCTGTTTATGACAAAATGTGAGAGTATGGTTTCCCAAGCAGATAACAGTCCATGCCTCTTGCTTGCATCTCCTTGTGAGGCATGAAGAGGTCTCATTAAGAGGCACAGAGCAGTTTCTGTTGTCTCTTCTTTTTGCTGTTTCTTAGTTGGAGTGACTCCTTGCAGTCTTTGGGCCAGTTTGTTCTCAGGATAGACACAGGTAGTTAGAACACGTAGTAATGGTACAGAGCCTGCTTCACTCTCGAAGATGAGAGACATGGATTCAGTCACCCCTTCTAATCACCTAAAGAAAGCATTTGAACCTAGATATTGACTGTCATTGCACATTTTAACTACTGCCCTAGCTGGCAGGAGACCTGCAGGCCATCCTCTGCTTCCATCACAGTGCCTCAGGGGCTGTGGAGCTCCCTGTTCCCGGGGTTTGTGAGCAGTCAGCTGCAGAAACACAAACCTTATAGGGATTCTGGAGATGAAAATGGGAGGATCTAGAGCCCCCCTAGAGCTAGAAAACAGCTGAACATGTGCTTTGAGAATCTCACTGGTGCATAAATGCTCCGCTCTGCCAGCTAACTTGTCACATGGAAGCTTAAACTAGCTTGGGGAGTGTTGTTGCTAGCACACAGGTTGTAGCATGCTCAGACCTAGCCTTCCTCTCAAGCCATATGATTTTCTTCTTATGGCATAGAGAAACTGAAAATGGTGCTTTTATATGACCTGTGAATTTTTTCAACTGAGAGACATGCTGTTAGCTTTAGGACTCAGGGCAGAGAGACATATGCCTAACGTCAAGTGGGTGGGTAATAGTGTTTATTTTGGTGGTACAAGCTCTGTTTAAAGCTAAACAGATGAAGTTCAAATCCTTGCTCCGAGTTGAACTTCATTACTTCTAGTATAAGATCATATCCCTTCTTTTTTACAAAATGGAGCTTTGTCTAGAGACACAGAGCTAAATTAAAATCCATATTGCAAATGTCAATTGCAAATACAATTAGCAGTTTAGAAAAAGGCTGCATCTTTGAAAGATGTAAATTTCCAAGCAAGAAAAGGTGCAGTTTCCCCGTAAGGGAATGAGCACCAGGAAGACATGCCCTTTTTCTTCTCAAGAAATTAAGGAGTGTCTGGGGGAGAGGAGTTGGGATGGCTTTAAATGTTTTTGCACTCCCTTCCAAAATAAGTTTATAGTTTCCCCATATACAATTTAATTAAGCCTTCGATTTGACCTTTGTATCGAGCAATAAAAGTTAACTGGGTAAGATGTGGGTAGAATGAGAGCATAAACAAAGCATGCCCCATGTCAGGCAGTGTGAGAACTGTTTCTGTAACCAAAAGTAATGAGATCATCAGGACAAAAGCAACAGCCAAAGCATTTTCAATTATTACTAATATTTTTCTTCCTTGAGCCAGTTTATATTTTTCTTAATTACAGCTTTGAGCTGTGGCGTGATATTTAGCAGATGCCTTCGGCACTTGGCGTGCTGATCGCTTGCACGCTCCAGACTGGCAGGGGCACCTAATCTTTGAAGTCTAGAGCACATATTCATCTTTACCCATAAAGGTCAATCCTGCATTCCTCGCATCCCCTCATACTGCCATTAAGTTTAATAGGAGTTTGGAGCATGTGAGGCATGCAGTATTGGGATCACTCTCAGTCTTCAGCATATTACCAGTGAGCCATATACAGAATTTCTAAACTTAACTAATTAATTGCACCATACAGTGATGGCAGAAGGCTGTCACAGAACCTTTCAGTCGGTTCTTTCATTACAAGAAGGTTCCAAGCAAAGTTCAATGGATTTACTGGGAACATCATGTTTTACAGACACTTCCATGCTGTGTCTCAGGATATCATGTCAGCTGTGCTGCAGTATGTACGAGGTATCTGGCAAACTAAACAAGCTTAAACATGCAGCCACAAACATGTGCCTAGGCCCAGACTAAAAACAGATGTTTCCAGGAAATGTAAAAGATGTTTGGCATGTCTTAAGCTTATACTTTCAGCTTGTCTGCATTTGAATAAGTCCCGTATTAATATAAGCAGAATGACAAAGCCTTTTCTTGCAAATAACTGACTGATTAATGGAAGTACTGCTGAATCACACAGGGTGTGTTAGGTTATTTCTTCCCAAGGAAAAGATGAATTGTTCTATCTTGACATTTACTGTGGCAGGAGCCGAGGTAGTTATACGTGTGGGTTTACTTTTTAGCCCTCAGAACTAATACAGTTTTATTGTGGCTCATCAAAATCATGCAGGGTTTGCTGTGGTAGCTGTATATCAAAAGCCAAACCAACACAATGACAGGTTTCCTTAGAGCAGTATGGCTAAGATAATGTCCTTTTCTCTCTCTATGTGTATATATTGCATTCAAATGTGTACAGAGAAAAAGGCTGGGAATGGGGGGAGGAGTTGCCATTTCATATAAGTGCAGCTTCCAGCCTCTGACATCTGAAATTGTCTCACAGCTATTCCTGACTTTTCTTTATTGCATTTTTTTTTCCTTCATTGCATTCAACCTTTTTTTTCATAAGAGTAGTTCCTGAAAGTTCCAGCCACTGTTATTTCTTGAGAAGAGTGGGTATGAGAGTGGTTCCTCTCAGCCTGAAGAATTTACATCTAGAATGTACAAAATATGTAGGACAAAGTCATTTTCTCACCGGCCTACAGGGAGAAGTGATCTGCTGAAGGTCAAATAGAGTTTAATACAGAATTAAAAACTAGCTACTGATAATCCTAGTCCCAATTTGTGACTCTCTGCCCAAAGCCAACTTCTCTTCCATCACGTGGTCCTTAAAAAGAGAAACAAAAAGATCACAGAACCAAGATGTTTAATCCTTATAATCTGTTTTGCAAGTCTTCTGGGGAGGCTGGCCTAAGCCTGATGCAGCTGAGGAGTTAAGTGAGGAGAGTGACCTGTTCACTTGCAGCTCCTATAGTTCTTTCCTTTGCTGGTTTTAATTCTAAAGCAAAGTTTCTGTAAGAAGGATGGGTGAGGGGCAAGGCAATAAGGCTCATATAGACACCATGTTCTTAGGCCGAAATAGAAAGGAGTAGAACAGTACTGGGAGGCTGCAGAGCTGTTAATTATGCCCTTCTTCTGGCTCCAAAAGGGGTATATTACACCTGCCTTTTACTGACTAGTATTATATAGCAGACGATAACAGGCTCCAGAATTTGGAGAATTGCATCACAAGTTGCCACACTTTGGGAGTTCTCACATTCCTATTTCCACAGCATTCCTGGTTCCATTTTTCTGCTGCAGCTGTAACTGGAAATAATTAGCACTGCTCTTAATGTCAGGATAATAGATTATTTGGAAATTGTTGGTGCATTTTATGGTGACAGCATTGTTTTGCAATTTCAGAGCTCCTTCCTTTGAATATGTAAAAGTAATTTCAGCTTTTGCTACCAGAGGTGATAAAAAGCTAATAATAACACTGCCGCATCCACTGTAATTTAAGAGCCTGTTCCACCAAGTTGCACCTAGCTTTAATTTTCTTATGAAGCTGTCAGCCAAAACCAAGCCTGTGATCGAAAAGAAATTTATCAAGCAACTGAGCTACAACATGGAGAGTAAATGCAGGTACTGACCTGCATTTACTTTAGACCTGCATTATAAATACCATTGCAGCCATGATGAGGCGTTCAAGACCAAGGCATTCATTTACTGTTACAGATGCTGACATTGTCTTTTCAAAGCAGGAAAGTCTAAGAGGAAATGGACAGGTCTAACTTCATGGAATTACTGTGGGATAGCAGAAATAAACACTTTTCCTTTTCTCAATCCCACTCTCCCCCTGAATGACCGGGTTAAAAGTTCTTATCATCAGCTTATTGTGTAACACTCTCGGAAATGTGTACAAAATCTCCACATTTTTGTGACCATAGTGAACCACCAAATATCTGCTCTCAGTGCTCCACTCCACTCTGCTGTTATCAATAATATTTCTGGGACTAGTCTCTCAGCTTGTCTTTGCACAGAATCCATACACAGGGGTTATACACATGGGTGGTGTAACAATCCATAACCTTACATATATGCAGGTACCAGGGCTGTTGGTTAATCATAGGCACACTGTCTGAGGAGCAGAGGTCCTGAGGCACAAGCGCTTTCTCAAACATCAAGCCCTTAGCATTTTCACTGGCATACAAAGCAGAGCCTGCCCCTGGCCCTCTCTGCTCAGTCATAAGAGGTGAAGGGTAACAAGAGGTGAAGGGATGGATCTGAAAGGTACTGGCACAGCTCAAACTCACACTACCCCAGCACTAATTCATCTCCCTTTGATGTGAGATCAGACCACTCGATTGCCCTTCCCTTCCTGTCTTCTTCCTTCACTCCAGAAATATTTTCTTTTCCTCTGTCGGTACCAGGAGCAGCCCCTCTAGTGCGTCTCTCCATTTACCCTTCAGCTCAGTGGAGAAAAGTGTGGAGCATGACTCCAGCAAGATATGAGGAGGGTTTACTGGACAAGAACTCTTTGCAGGGAGAGACTCCTTAGCACACTGATCATTTGAAAGGACTGAAAGTAAGTCAGGTCAAGAGAAGGACAAAAATGGAAAGGATTGTTAAGATGATGAACTTGTTCATCCCTTGGCAGGAAAACAGGAAACCTCAACAGGCATTTAATTAGATCATGCTGATGCTATTTGTTAGCAATAGCATGCAAGTACACCAATAAGCAGATACTTCTTGGATAGTCTCTGTCAGTAGCAAACTGCAAATCACTTAGGCTAGAGAAGGGGAGCTAACAGCTGGGATGCCAACACGACTTGAACTTGTGTTGGATAATCTGGTAATAACCTATAAGAACAATAATCTCATTGTTTTACCCCTGTGTCATTGCTGTCTAAGATTAAAGTGTGCTTTAATGTGTGACTCATCCAATGTGTTTGACAGGCGTGCTGAGCCCTCACTATAGGGGAGGTTTCCTGTTCCTAAATTAGATGACGACAGTTTTGACTCTCTGGTTTATCCTGAGCTAGTCTGTCTGAGGAAGAGTATTAATCCACAGAAGTATTTATGAGAAGCTGGGTGCACTGTGAGTGGCACGTGCATTACTGGGTAGCAATCTGCAGTTAGATCTTTGAGGTGAAGATAATCCTAAATGCTCTAAACGGTGAGGTCAAGTAATTTTCATTACATGCTTTGTTTACGTTCTTGAGATGTGAATTTACAGCAGTTAACACGGACAAAAGTTCAGCTGAGGAAGTGGACTCAATCCCCTGGACTAACTGAGCTGTTCCTGCAGTCACAGTAATCATGGGGCCTAGGGGAACTTTGAGCCATCTTCACTGACCCCAACAGACCTCATCCTCGGCAAGAGTCCCAAAAGGCTGTTCACAAAGGCAGCTTTGGCAGTCAGCTGCCTTCACTAAGTACCCCTCTTGGCAGGATTTGAATACTCACATTGGGAGCCTGGATCAGAAAAGAGGGCAGCAACTACTACCATGACTGTATCACCATCATGATGCAATGATAAACAATGTATATACTATTCTTATTCAAAGGGCACTACATGTGTTAGCTTGAGGTTAGCTGAATCCTTTGAAGATTTTAACCACTCCATTTCTGGAAAGGAGAGAGGGACTGATGATAAGAAGAAAGTTTCTAGCCTTTAAGAAAGCTTTTTAATTGGAAACCATAAAGCCTTTAAAACACAGAAGGTAAATATTGGAATGAAGCAAAGCTTTGGAGTTTGATTGGATGGTATTATGGTTGGGGGCTTGATTCACAGCTACTGAACAATCTAGAGGCTTTGCTTTGAGACTGGAGTTTCGTTTCTGCTCTATTCTTCACACTGACACTTTTTTTAGTATGCTCACTATTTTTTTGGCTTCTGAATGTCAGTAGTAGACTGAACATAACCATCTCTGACTCTGAGAGAAATATTTAAGAGGAAAAACTCATTTAACTCCAAATCTCTCAGCCAAAACCTTGGAGTGAGTAAGCAAAAGGAACTCTGAGGAAACTGGAATAAAACGTGTAATATTTTACACTGCTGAAATTTGTATCTTAGAAACTAAATATAGAATTGAAAACGATCTTGAACTGAATTGGGACTGAGGCTATTTTTATTTGTTTATCAGAAGGGAGAAAAATTTTAAATAAAATACCACTTTTGCACAATGAAATCCCAAATTAGAATTGGGCATGAATAGTAGCAGAAGATACTCTGCTGTAAAACAGAGAGAGAATTCAGAATGTAGTCCTTCCCTTGGAAAGGATAAAGGCAGAATTTTCTAATGTATTATTTAACACATGTTATGTAGTGCACTAAGCAGTCACTGGGAGGAAAGCTTTTAAAAACCAACAGCCTCTCTGATAGCATTAAATCTTACCTTAGATTTTTGGTTAAGTCAATATTAAGAAAATAAACGAATTAATACATTTCAGTCTGCCCAATTTATAGACACCAATCAGGTTACAATGCTGCACATGGCCAACTGAAAGAGGGGCATAGATTTACCTGAGTGAGGTCTTAATTTAATCAGTTGGCCCCAGAGAGCTGAAGTCAGCAGGCTGGGATGATATAAGAGGCAGCAGAGAAACGGTGCCTTTACCACAGTCGAAAAGGAGAATGACAGTGATGGAAAGGAGTCTAGGCGGTGTCAGAACACACCTATTTCCATGATTTATTCTTAATTTACTTTAATGACAGTCTGAAGGTTGTCCATTTTTCTTTAAGTGCCCTCAGAATACTGATATTTTCTAAACATTTTGAGAGTGATTTTTCTCACCCTCCTTTGTTAGCTGCATTGTGAGTTGGAATTAAAGAGGAGCTTTTTGCCGTGATGAATTTTGAGCGCAGTGTCACACTATCGTTTTCCCACTGCACTCCTTGCCAGCCAGAGTCCCCTCTCTGCAGTCACCTTCCAGTCAGGAATCACATGTTCCTTCCAGATTAATGTTGATATTATGATAAAATGGAGAAGTTCATTGCATTTCTTTTACAGTTTATACTGGCAAAAGAACAATGTGTGCTTTCCCAATACAATAGCTCATTTTTATTATCAAGTGAGTTTATTGATGGTTGTTCAGGACTACTGACATGAAGACAATGATCTCAGATTGCATTTACATTTCTGGAATACTTTCCAGTTTCTGGCATGAACTTGCTTCTGTGATTCAGAGTTTTTATTTTAAGATTGGACTGTTTTTAAATCTGCATTACAAATCTATGCCTTTTGCTTTCTTGAGTATGTGCGCTGCATTCTTTAGTGTCACAAATCCTTTAAGCCTGGACCTGAACAATTATCATTAATTTATACGTTCTTCCAGGTAGGAATTTGTGGTTTTGCCAGACACTTGGGTATGCTTTTACAGATTGACTATAAAATCCCATCATCGGATGAAATAATGGTTTTATTTTTTTCCCCACAGTGCCAATGAGAGGGTTGAAGGGCAATATGATCTCAGTAATACTTGCAAATAGCTTGGGAATGTCAACATTACCGCAAACCCTTATCAGTCATTTTCTCATTTTAAAAAATCCATGGGTTTGCAATAAAGAACTAGGACTACTTTATTATTAATCTAGTCCTTTACATAAAAGATACCTGGAATTGCTCAAAAATGCATCTGGAAGGAGGAAAATTTCCCAGTGGCATTGTTATGTACTTGAAAAACAGAAAAACCCAACAACAACAAAAAAGAAACAAAACAAAACACTTGTACTTGGTAAGAAAAAACAGTGGAATAAAACTTGAAGAACGTTCATTTTGCAACCACTTCTTTTGCTCCTGTTGGTGAACAGGACACCTATTCATTTCCTTCTGTCAGCAGTCCTTCTTGCCAGATTGTCCTACCACATCAGGGGACACAAGTTGCTTTAAAGGGAGTCAGCTGTTAGATTAAGCCAATGTGTTCTCTTTTGTTCTCCTGCAGCAACTCAGAAACTTGCTGAGTGTTTCACTGGGGCATGTTCTAAAGCCACTCAATCCTAACATCATTTTTTAGCCCATGAGCCACTTCCCATCCCAGATGAAACTGAAAGTACTTGTCATGAGAAAACCAGGTACTGAGAGCAGCCACTGCAGTGCAGAACACCTATTATTCTGCTCAGGCCATGTCTACAAGTAGACACATCAGGCAGGCCAGTCACAAGAGACATGTTGAGGAAGATGGTGGATGCTGAGGATTCCAGTGAGGTCCAGCTACAACGCTAATGCCATGCTTCAACTACGCAGACTAGAGTGCAACATGTTCCTGAAACAGACACGATTTAAACCCACTGTTTAAAAGATGTGTGATTAATCCTACATTTACTTTCATGTTTTCAGATATACTCAAGGACAAGAAAACCCATCCAGAAAACAGGAATGAACCAAAACCAACTGTGAAAAAGACTGACACCACAACCACCACAAGCACTGACAAGTCATCCTCTAAACATAGTGTAACTGGAAATGGGAGCAGTCCAACCCTGAGTTCCTCACTCGTTATTTTAACCGCACTAGCAGTTCTGTGGTGCTGTCCACCGTAGCTGTATTGCCTTGCAGCCACTGTGTGAGCATTTCTGTTCACCATCATTTATACCTGCAGCCTTACCCAGCAGAAAACAAAGTTAAATGGCTCTCTAGTTTACGTGATGTGTTAGAAGAAATATTAAAGGATGTGCCAGAGTTGGCAGACACCAAGTGTCATCACTTATAATGTCTGAAGATAGCCTTTGACAAAGCCCACCCAAGACACAGAGGGAATGATGATGAGGGTCTGAGTAGCTTAAGTTATGGGGTAGAAATAATTGAAAACACAGAAATCGTTTATGTGTGTGTGTTACTGGTTTTCTTGGTTTCATTTGCCGGTGTCTGACTGGCTCATTTTGGTTAATTTTTTTCAGGTAAATTATAATGAATGTTCAGTCTTCAAACACAAACCAATACAGATTTTCTCTTTTCTAGTGAGCAGCTAACAAGCTGTGTCTATAGTGTAAACCATGCTGAAGTGAAATATTCTCTACCAGCTTGATGAAACTTAGGAGTGGTCAAGAAGCATGTTTGAAACTTCTTTTCACTCTTGCTATTAGATTGTAAGAAGCAACATAAAAGCTTTTGGTGTGTCTAATACATCAGTACTGTTGCCTTAAATAAGGAAAAAAATCAGAACCACTTTGTTTACTGAGGGATATAGGTAGTGAGTTTCCCTGACCCACAAAATGCTTAAGCATACACTCAAAGCTTATCGGATAAATGTCCAGCAACGGGGAACTTCCACTTGAGAGCAGCTCTGGACAAAGGGGGGAAAAAAGTTAATTGAATTCAAACTTGCTTTGCCTATGTGATGTTAAAGACAAACCAAGTTAAAATGTTCCATAAAGGTCCCAGAGATATAAATTATTGGAAGTTAGACACTAACTAGATTCTGTGCATTGTGAATCTCTGAAGCCAACTGTTTTTCATAAACTGTGTATTATTTAATTACATTCAGTGTTTGAAATTTTGCCTCATGGTACATATAAACGTAAAGCAATCTGAAAGCATTCTCTGTTATGCCTCATCTTGATTGCTACCCTAGAAAATGTCCAGATGTGCATTCTATTACAAGGCTTTTTTTTTTTTTTTTTTTTTTTTTTTAATCAATGATGCGTTGATGCATTTTAACTTTTGGGCTAAAAAGTACTATAATAACTTCTAATAGGTTAAGAGTTAATGTGTGTTTTCCAACAGCAGTTTACAGTGCCATTGAATATATATATGTATACAAACACAGCTGTATGAATACAGTGATTAATATGATAAATATATGAAACATTAGAATTGTTATATTTACTACATTTCATAGCTACTACAACAGTTTAATGGCCGTTTTCATGTTGTAGACTATTATTATGTACAGTTTTATAAGATTTAATGTTAAACAATTGCCTTTGGGTTTTTTGTAAGACATCTTTTTAATATTTAGAGTTAGGCAGCCGCTGACATAACTCAGAAGAATTCTGAATCTCGCTAATCAACTTCAGGTGTTTTATTGGCAGCTTTGGTGACCGAAGACAGCCTGACTCAAAGAGGGTGCCATGTGCCAGTATTACTACTGGATGTCATTGTGTAGAGTGGAAATAATACAGAATAAGCATCCAGTAAGTAAACAAAGAATCACCACACTAGTATGTTTTCAGATAGTATTAGTGAGCATGTCTGTTAGCAAAGGTAGGCCTTGAGTTTTGTTTTCGATTTGGGCTACTAGATCATATTTACACACACACAGGTACAGTCAGAAGCATCAACACACAGAACTGCAATACCAGTGTCTCTAAAGTGGGAGCAGCTATGTTTTCTAAAAGTTGTCCATTGCAGTGTTGAAACAAGGACGTAAATGTAAAGGATACTTAAGATAAACTGTTTTATATTTGAATTCTGTTTTTTTTTAATGGTAAGGATATTAATATCCCTAAGAAGTGCTTTCCCATGACTTCAGTGCAAATCAGTGTTCTGAATGCACTGGAATGACTGCCCTTTGTTTTCTAGGGTTTGTGAGCTGCACCAGTCTACTGAATCGTAATTAAAAATGCCTCTTGCTTGCATTTTCAGTGCCCTTTAGAAAAAGTACACTTTTACCTGAGAAGGTGTGCAAGTCATGTCTTCTGTACAGTGAAAGGATACCATCATTTCTTGCAGTCTTAAAGGATCAGTTGTGACGGCTGCTGTTAGATTAGACAGAAATGTACATCCGCAGCCAGCACTTACACCCTCTCCTCAGGTAATACCAATCACTGTGGCTTCACTGAAGCAGTTCACATTTGTTGCTTATGAACTCAACTGCTAATTTAGTCTTCTCACACTTCAGATACTCAGTCATCATTCAGGCAAATGCACCCACATTTGCACACCTAAGCGTCCATCAGGATAGAGCCAGGGTTTCAAGGCTGGGCTCTAATGCTACCAAATTTCAGTTATACAGCTTGGAGTTTTCAGTTCTTCTCCCATGAAGAAGAGGAACTTGAATACCCAGCCTCACATGTCTTTTCTGTAAAAGGTTTTGTGCTTACAGCTCAGAGTAGCATTCCACCTAACCTACCATATTCATCTGGAGCAGAGGACGTTGCAGAAGCTCTGCTGTAGGTGTGTATGGAATAACTCGCCCAGAAAATTTCTTTTTTTTTTTTTTTTTTTTTTTTGTGTATGTGAAATGTCATAATCTGTCTAAACAAAACCTTGTAAAATCAAGTGCTGAGATCTGTGTGATGTAGCATTCATCTCTCAAGCTAAATACAACAACGATTTTAAACGTTCCATAACAAAACTAGAACAAGTTCTGTCTGTGGGGTGAGATGCATTCAACTCATTTCTTTGGATTCAACCAGCATTTTAATAGACACAAATTATTACAGAATGAGGGGGCAAACTTCAGAGGACTCCATGTCTATTAATACATTTCACACTATTATAGTTCTGCTCTGCAAGAAGAGTAATGGTCAAACCAGCGTGAAATATGTTCATAATGTGCATCAAGAAGGGCACACCTTTAAAGGGCAGTGCACTACATTATTGCTGATGGTTTATGATTGTGGGGTTTTTGCTCAGGACCAGTTGCATTTATGTAAGAAAAGCGTTTTCTGACAAACAGTAAATCGATGCCAGCAAAGGCAAATGCAAGTGGCTGTGTCAAAGAAAGTACTTCTTTTCAGATAAATAAGATGCCTATTTTTCAGGATCTTACTTTGTTATCCAGGACACCCTAATTATGATGTAATTACAATGATCTAAATTCAAAATACTTTTGACTTGTCTATCTAAGTTCAGAGTAAACTAAGGCATTGCTGTAGCTTTGCCTAACAGTTAAGAATTGTATTTAGCCACTGATTTTTGAATGTTCATTGTTGTTCTGTGGCTTTCTTTTAATATTTTGCTGTGCCAGCAAGTTTATGAATTGTGCCAGAATCCATTTGTGAATACCAGCGTTGGAGAGTAACTGCTGTCATAATTTTGTGAGTAAAATCAGTCTGTAATTTTCTCTTGATAGTGATGCAGGTTTCTTGCCAAACAATATTGCCATGGGCATATGGTCAGTTTTTAGCGTTTCACTGCTATTTGGACTCCCCAGGTTGGTGTGAAAGGTTCAAGAGATTCAGGGGAAGAATAAAGATACATGGACAAAAGCATGTGTGGCTGCCATGTGCCAGTGCATGGCAACCTCCAGATGTCTTTTTTTGAAGCTCTGATCTGAGTGTTCTCAGCTAATTTTCAAGCGGATTTTCCGCTTCTCCAAATCAACGCATGGAGTCTGGCCAGCCAGAGAGCCGCAGAGAACCTAGAGACTGCCTTTTCAGGCAGTTTCACTGACACATGCAATGAGTTGCACTTCTCGTGCAATTTAGATGCTTTATGAGATCTGGCCTCTGATTTTCACCCTTGCAGTTTTTCTGGCTTGCCTGCTGCCAGTATTATGACCTGCTTCTGGTGTGCCAGGGTCTTTGCATAAGGAATTGCGATTCCAATCTCTTAGTAATGAACCTTTTGAGGTACAAATATCTGTCAGAGCTTGATAAGGGTAACAAATGGTAACGACCAGCTGCATTGACTTCAGAGGATCTGTCCATGGGTATCTGGCTATGAGATTTGCGTCTCTTTGATCTCTTAAATCAGATCTGCATTTAATATATCCCCATTTCCTTTTGTTCCCAAGGCCACATCATGTATCTTAATTTTAAATTTGACTCTCTAATCCTGTATGGGTCTTCTTAATGCTGTCCTGAAGGATGTTGTGCACAGACTTCATTTTAATGTTATATGAGCCTTTTTGCCCAAATTTACTGAGTCATTTTTATTCCATGTTGCGCATGGTTAGGTATAAGAAAATGAAGAGAGCTGAAAGAGTCATTCAAGTGAGATACTGAGTAGGACAAAAATAGAGAAAGTCACTACGTTCCTCAGTTGGACTTTTCACACTAAACAGATGTTAAGGTTTAGCTAAAACTGCCATCAAAATTTCCTGGCATCAAGGGAATTTCAGCCTCATACTGGACATTGATAAGAAGTCTACCCATTTTTTAATGGGGCTGAATTGATATACGTGCTCTCCTCATGTCACTGCACACATGTAAGTTTAGGTCTGTAGGAAAAGGAGGTATTCCTTAAAATGTAACCTGTACATTGAGCATCACAGCATTATAAGCTCTCACTGTTACAACTAGGCAAAAGCATGAGATGATTTTTTTTTTTTTTTCATTTATGGCATTTCAGTACTCACAGTACTTCTTGCAATGATGTGCAGCTTCTGTGTTAATGAGAAGTGAAACATCTTACAGTCAGTGTCATTGCAGCTGTGTTGTGTTAGTCAAAAAGAACCTGATAATGTCTCTTTCCTACTACCTTAGAAGTCCAGAAATATTCCCAATACTGAATTCACTTCTGGTTTCCACTGCTACACTCTAGATAATTTCATTTGAATTATATTGGAGCAGGCTGCCCACAGGGGGTTCTGGTGTCTCCCTCTCTCTCTGGATATTCAAGACCTACCTGGATGCATTCCTGTGTGATTTGGGAGAGGTGATCCTGCTCCGGCAGGGGGGTTGGACTAGATGATCTTTCAAGGACAATTCCAGCCCCTAATCTTCTGTGATTCTGTGACACTAAATATTAGGCCACCAAAAAATAAAAACTGTCCAAGAAATTGTAACAAATAGAAAAATCAGAAAAGTATCCTGCATTTAAAACAGAGAATGGTCCTAGGGAAGAAATCCCACCTGGACTAGAAAAACGTTCAGGTCCCTCTCCCCTTTCCAGATTCATCATGATCCCTTTCCACCTCCAAATACAACACACTGCAAAGTCTGCCTGCAGGAGACTGTGCACTGAATTCAGGAAAACAAATTAAAACTATTGCTGCTTAGTGCAATTACTAAGTAATTTGCTTGAAGTGGGCCTCCTCTTGCTGGCAGTGAGGACTGCAGTCAAACTGCTCTTGCAGTTGGATGAATTCTTGCTCAGTAAAGTAAAATTCTTGCTCAGCAAAAAGCCACAGTTGCCACAGCTTTCAGAAAAGGCTACTAGACACAGGCTGTGAAGATTTGCTTTTGTGTTACTCCCATGTGATTGGGATCAGACTCAGCCCTTAAAATAGCCTGGTTTTGACATTCTAGTTATTACCAGCACTACAATGATTTCCCCCCATGAAAATCATGTAATATCCTATCAAGAGGAGGGCACATAAAAGAGGCCACTGATGCTTTGAGGAGCTGCTTAAAATACTTCATTAAATAGCCAGTAATAACCACGTTTATTTTGAGCTTTTTTTATACATTTCTGTGCACAGTATTAATCCTACCCTGCAAAATTATGCAGTTTGCATTTAATCATTTCAATTAATCTTTAGTAAATTACCCAGTACTTTGTAATTATAATATTTGCAGCTAATTTAGTGCCATCCTAAAAATCATTCATTGCATAATATAAGCAATTAACATTTATTCAGGGTTTTTTTCTGTTGCAGGGGGCTATATAAATTATCCTCAGTGGCCTTTCTGAACACCTAATTAGTACCTGTTTGACTTATTGTACAGGCTGTGGGCATTTCTTTTGAAAAATAAATGTGTTGCTAGTTTTGTGAACTGCTGGCAAATAGATATTTGTAAGAACTGCTTTTCAGGGGAATACAAACCCATCTTTTCATGTCTGGGTTTATGAGCTAGGCTAGGCTTTTAGGTTATTACACCTGGAAGAGGTACTGGCATTTTTAACCCAGTTTACAGGGAAATAGTCAGAGCCCTCTTTTCCATAATTAAGTACAGTATCCTGGAGTTGTAACCTGGTTTATCGAGTAATGAAAAAGAAAAGCAACAAGACATCAAGAATACAGATCCTAGTGTTATTCACATTTCTGTGTATCCATATATATAGTTAGGCAATTTTACAAGTGGGACCCTACCAAAAGCACTGCTCTGCTTGAGTGTCAAGGACACTTCATTAAAGGTGTGGAAATGAAACCAGCTTCAATGTCATAAGTAAGCTTCTAGGTAAATAGTCAGTTTCTATTTAGACGTGGAATATATTGAGGAAGATCATTTGTTCTTTCTAGAAAAGAATCATAGAATGCTAAGGATAGGAAGGGTCCTCCAGAGATCAAGTCCAAGCCCCATGCAAAGCAGGATCACTCAGGACAGGTCACACAGGAACGTGTCAGGGAGATCCGAACAGAACTTTCTGAAAAGAGTGCTAGTACCAAATATTCACAACCTCCACACATATGGAACTGGGAAATCAAAAAATAACTTGAGATTTTTCCGGGGCTATGAAATGTTGCAGCAAACCCTCAGCTCCTATAAGTCATTATAGCTCCTCTGATTTCAGTTTAACTATGTAAATTTATCCCAGCATAGTACCTAGCCCAAGAATGTGAATTCCTTCCCATCTCTTGGCAGGTGCAGAAAATCAAGAGTAACTGCAGTGATTACAACATTGGCATAACAGCCTTACATTGCCCGGGCCACTGAGCAGATACCATCTTCACACCTGAAAAGAAAATCTTTAGATATGGGGTGTGATAAGTCTTCTGGCATCTTCCCTTTCCAGAGGCAGGGCAGGGGCCTTTTCCAAAAGCAGCTAGTATGATCTGGGGCCTCAGGAGATAGTTGCACTGTGAGTATCTCCTAGGGTAGAAAGTCTTTCTCAGAGAAGGTTTGCTGATACAGATCAGGCCTCGAGGTAGATCAGGTTTGATTTTTCTGTTTCATGTTAAAACGTAGGATCCAGGTCTTGAACTGCCCTCAGAAGTGAACTGAGACTCAGTGGAGAGAACTGATGGTGGTTTTGATGTTTTCAGAGAAGTTTAAGCAGCAGAGAAGGCAAGTGGCTATATACTGGTTCAGCTGAGGCTTGTGTATCTTTGCATTCAGTTTCAGATAAAATTACCTGCAAGTTTCCACAATAGCAGTGACAAATTTATGAGTCACTGTGGGGCAGAACTGAAATTTCCTCCTAAGAAATTAAAAGAAAGGCCTTTACTTTTATATTATGCTAAACAACCAACTTGGAAGGAAATCAAAATAGGATTTTGGGCCTCACAAAGATCAAGATTCTCCTGAGTGGAGTTGTTCTTGGTGTGTATAATGACGACAGTGCCAGGGTCTGTCTATTTCTAATGGAAGAGGTTGTCCACTCTTCAGTTCTTTCTTTGGGCCTGAGAAAAACCACAGTTTATGGCTCAGAGATGACAGGTTGTTTGTAGGCTAAATTTGTAGACAAGTTCACAAAGCAGTGAAGAAAGCAATAAGACATTGGTGGTGATCTCGCTGGAAAATGAGAAAAAGAATTTACCTGCCATATCTGAGCTCTTGCGTTAGGGATGACCAACAGAATTGCGGCCTACTCCCCAACCGCTGCCGTTGCACACAGGAGCAGGCTAACATAGCCACAATACTATGGAAAACATTTATTGTATCCTGCTTGCTAGATGGGGCAGTATTAGAATAACCATGGAAGCCAGTAGGCTAAACTTCGCATAATACAACCACCTGCTGCGCTTTGATATCAGCACTAATACACTATGAATGTTTACACTGCACTGGGGTAGAAATTGTAGCAAAATAGGTGTTTGTCATTTAGCTTTTTACATAATTAGTTTATAGCCTCCTAGTCTTTTTTTACTTCACTTTATTTTACAGGAATTAATAGGCCACTTACATTTGTATTTTACATTAGTTGCATCATGGGTATTTTAAGTTCCAAAACAGATTGGTATTGCCACAAGCTGTATTCGAGCTCTACTGTTTCTATTTCCCAAGCATGTGTTTTATGTGCAGCGTATCTGCTTATATTTTTATTGAATACATTTGTCAATTTTCTTCCATTTATTTTCAGCATTGACTATGATAAAGGCAGTGTTACAAAGCAGTTTGAAAACAATGTCTTGAAAAGAAGAACAAGGCTACTTGGAAAAGTTAAACAGTGTGTTTTGTAAAGGACAGCAAAACATGGATTGGAATAAAAATAAATAATCCACAGCAGGAAACTGTTGTCATCTATTAGAATTTTGGTTGAGTTTTTTCCTGAGTATTTTCATCATCTTTGTTGTAAGTTATCAAGCTGGAAAAAAAAAAAACTTAAATAAAAACATTTTTATCTGTTCCGAAAGGTGCTGTGAATAAAGGATGCAAACCTTGAGAACTGCTGAGGAGCTCTTAATGTTTTGGCCATAGTCAGGCAAAGAAAGGTCTGTTTCTTCAGCACTTAACCACTTCCTTGCTTTTCTTTGTTGAAATAAATACAGTGAGATAAAATGGTGCCTACCTGCCTTTCTGGGAGCTCTTAATATTAACAAAGAGACACAATACTTACAGCAGCCTCCTGGGTGAATGTCGGCATGCCTCCGTACAAGGTAGGAATTTTCATCAATCAATCAATCAAATGTGAGTTCTACACTGACCAAGGTCTTGCAATAGCTTGCTGTGTGCCATCTGAAAAGCCTTGCCCTTAGTTTTGATTAGGATTGCATTACTTTTCTCCAATTATCATGCAGAGCAGTGCACCAGAAAAAAAAGGAAATTCCCTGTCCTTAGCTTAGTGTTTTCATCACTTGTCAGTCATGAAATTTGCAGTTCCTCTTCTTTTGAGGGGAAAGAACCCTAATCAGTTTGGGTTTTTTTTTTTCCTATCAGATACTGATTATTGTGGTTGTGCCTCTAGCATTTCCTAAAGTGACACAGCGAAGATCTTTACTCTTACAAGCATTTGTTAAAGCTACTTTTCATGAGCTTCTCTTCACTGCTGTAACAAAACAGCTGGTTTGTTTTGGGGTTTTTTTTCCTGATTAGAAGTTGGTGAGAAAGGCATTAGCTGTTTTCTCTCTTTTATCTCCTGTTTTTGTAGCATTTAGGAGCTTGTAGTATTACCAAATGGATTGAATGAATATTACAGGACAGACCAATGAACAGTGACATGAGCAAAATGTTACTTCATAATGTGTAAATGACCTTGTGCCTGCTATCTATCTACCAAGGGTTTTTGTGCTCATTTTGTTTTCTGATTACATAATGTTTGAGTGTTGGCCTCCTAAAGCATCCACGATTCTAGCTTTCCTCAGCCCTTTCAAAATGCTTCCTATTTGAAGTCTGGGAATCAGGTACAGCTCATCTCATCATCTATGGAGAGTGCTTCTTTCTAATATATTAATTTTTGACCCAGCTCCAAAGATAATAGCCAACAGCTCTTCCCTGCCGATGCTAGAGGAATGCTTGTTCTCTGACGTGCTGCCTCATAAAAGCCTTTTAAGTTTAAGGATTCCACATTCATCCTCTAATTAAGCAGGTGTCTAAATCTGTGAAGCTGCTTCTTTCTGAAATCCAACCTGCCTCCACTTCAAAGGGCGTTGTTTCTTATCCCAATGTTTTTAAAAGCTCTTCTTTATTGGTTCAGATTTGTGGGGTTATTTAAAGCTTTGCTACTCACCTGATCCATTACTTACTTTCCAAAAATACACAGAATACATCAGACCTGATGAGATACCTCAAGAACGTTCCTTCACAGTGGTGCTGGAGTTCAAGTGAAGATCTTTAATGGTGTTAAGTAGCTAGCCTAATGGCAGGAGTGGTTCTAACAGTAGATGATCTATTTGATGCTTCTCCCATCAGAAGGTTTTTGGTTGTTTATTTTGTTTTTGTTGGCTTTGGTTTGAAGCAATATGTCAGCGCAGCTCTGAAACATGCCTGGAATTTGTCATACGCAAAGGCTAGAAAAAAAAAGAGTGACTTCAGCCTAGTTTGTCCCCTGGTGCAGCTCCAAATACAACCACTGACTTACCAGAGCAGTGGCTTGCCATGCTATACTGAGAGAGGCAGCATGACTTTAGTGTAGGAAGTCTTCCTACACTTTAGCTTTACATCTGAAAATAAACAGTCTGGCTTTGGAAGGAATGCTTGCGAAATCATTATTAAGTCAGGAATCTAACATTAACTACCATCATCCTAAAAAGGGCAAACTGAAATGCTCCTGTTTGTATAAGCCAGGTTTTATTTGCATTTATTATGTCCTCAAGGAGATCCAGAATTAACTTTGGAAGAAGGAATTCATATAGCAACAGAAACCCATGTCATACACCTACAGGTTTATGTCCTACTACCACAGATTACTACTTTCCCATCTTCTGTGTTTTCAAGAAAACAACATATGGATGAAAGGAGTTTGCCAGAGCAATCCGGGGGAGATTACACCAAATATGAGCCCTATTCGCTCACAGTGGCTACTCTATTTAGGGACTTCTGTCTCTGCAGTCACTGGTCCAAGGAAACACCTAAAATTTGAAAACCCCCACAGAAAAGACAGCAAATGAGTTCATTGCGGAGTTGCCTCCCATGGTTTCATGCCTGGGCTGGTGGGAAGGGTGCAGTATGCCTCTCAGTTGCAGGGACCCATGTATTTCTGCCAGGATTCACAGTGGGTCCTGCAGAGTGATGCCATTCTCTTTTTCAAGGTACATGGCTCCCAAGGGAGCCAACAGAACATCAAGAAAGAGAAGTTTACGCTGCTCTTCCTTCATGCAGGAGCAGAAAGGGATGAATTAGGCCTGAAACACCCTTCCTTTTCAGAGGTATCCTTTCCAAAAAAAGACCTTTTTTTTTGTATAATCCATCATTTGTTGATTCAGACAAGTGCTGGGGTAGCAGGAGGCTGCTCCCTTTATTGTATTGCACAAACTCTTATGGTATCTGTCCTTTGTTTTCTCAGCCAGAAGCGAGCAGACTTTTCTAGCTGCAAAATCAATATTTTTCATTACAGAGTATCTCAGTCTGCAGAACTAGAAAGTGGCCTAGTCCATCTGGGTCTAAAATGTGGATTTCCTCAGATCTTTCAGGAAGTAGAAACTGCTAAGAGCCAGTAGTTTTGCTTTTCCTAGGAAAACATCCATGTACCCACACACACGGTGTGCACTGCTGTGTTTCTCTGACGCAGTCAGCTTGCAGTCACCACTTACCACTTGTCTTCCCTTTCTCAGTTCCACCTTAAACTGGATGTAAAGTTCTTGAGACACATTTAGTGCATTAGTTTCCTCAGGGCATTTCTTTAATTTAAGGAAAGGTACAGAGACTCCAATTAACCTCAGATGAAGAGACCCATAGTTCATTGTCTGTCTGGGAAAATGAACCTCAGGGAATAGGACTCTTACAGTGCAAGTGCATGTCAGGACCACTATCAGAACTCGTGTTTTTTGCCTTCTGCTCTGGCATGTAATCTGTTAGAATAGTGTGAACAAACAAGTTCATTAACCTCCCAGAGCCTTATTTTTTTTCCCCTTGCAAAGAAGAAATTCTGTTTTACCACGGGTGAAATGTTAAGGGGGAAAAAAATCAACACAAATTAAGAACACCAGCATGTACTAACATACTACAGAGTGATAACTAGCCTGACCTTTTCTTACAGGCAGAACAGGAACCTCCAGAGTAAATGCACGTGTGACTTTCTGATATTACAAGATTATGTCCCTACCAAAAGGTATGTGAGTAACTAAGAGAAGCAGCTTATTTTGTCTCAACAGAAAGCTGAAAGCACAAGACTGATACTTATACAAACCAAAATGAGCTAACAGGAATATAACTCCTCCTGTTTGAAGCTACCTAACTCCTGAATACCCATCCTTGGACAAAGCAGAACCAAGGAATGTGCTTCGTTGGAACAGAAAGACATAGCAGCACGTGCAACAACAGCAAGAGTCAAACCTATAACTGACTGAGAAACCCAGCTATCAGAGCACATTCTGCTTCATCTCAGTAAGCAGCTATGTGCAAAACTATGCTACTAATATTGGAGCAAAAGGTGGTTACAGCACAGCTATAGAGTCCTCCACACTTTGCCCTTCTTCCACACTGGCAGCCAGGAGCCCTCTCCAGTCCTGCTAGAGCTCAGTGCTTAGCTCTGCCCCAGAAATGAGGCTTGTCTTGCAAACAGACAGATCAGCAGGAGTCTTGCACTATAACCTATTTCTCTTTCCACGTATAGACACTTAGCTGTGCAGAAACACCTGTATACATGAGCAAGTTTCTTCAGATCCCTAAAGGTTTTGTGAAAATACTTTGTTCATTTAACAGACTCAAAAAGGATGGTTCACACAACAAATTCAAAATGGAAGAATGTATTTCCTGCTACTGAAAACCATAGGGATCCATCTCACAGTGAGAAAGAGCTTAAGGTCTCCCAATGCTTAGGCAGTTCCTTGGTATATATTTCCGGGCACACCTCTTGCTCTTTGAAAAGCAGAGGGCTATGGGTTCTCACAGAGAGTAACACAAGAGATAGTAGTGCTTGCTGATGCCATGCTATGCTTTATTATCCTGAAAAGGACCCAGAAATAACATAGGGCCATGACTTAAACAACTAAAAGAGCAAACCACTGTGGAACATTTCACACCAGACAGCCACAGTGAACACTCACTCCGACATATGTAGGACTTGCTGTAGGGGAAGAAAAGAAATGAAAGAATAATTCTGCTAGCATTTTGGGGGGCCAGATTGGGACACAAGGCAGCAGAAAACTGAACATGGGTGTTACAGGCTCTAGATTAGGTGTGAGAAGTTATAATTCATTGCTTTCTGAGTACAAAGCAAGGCAAGGGTTTAATAAATGACTCTAAGGTGCTTCACTATAATGATGGTATGAGACAGTATTTTATGGTCTCACATGAGCAAAGGCTGGTGAACTGCCACTCCTCATTACTTGGGGAAATGTTCCTTTGAGAACTGCATGGTACATGGAAATACCTACATGTCTGTAATGATTATCTTCAAAAATCAATAAGCATAAACTTTGGAAAGAAGAAAAATCAGTAAATGGATGGAATTTTAATTAAAGATGTGAAAAAAAATGAAAAAATAAGAAAAAAAAAAAAAAAAAAACAAAAACCCCCCAAAAAACAGTATTACTGAGAGTTATCACCCTGTCCCGTGAGACATCAGTTAACATTACAGTTCCTAAGTGGGCTGATGGCACACCTCAATCTACAATAACCTATCCCAGAAAAGAAAATAGAAAAGATGAAGAATATGAAGTGAAAAAAAGCTCACAAGCCCATAAAGGAGAATAATGGAATCAGTCATGCATTGGGTGCATTTCACCTACCTCTGGGATTTAGCTTTGTGTTCTGAATTTGCCGTGACGGTGGATCGGAGGTTCCTCAAATATCTCCTTGCACTCCCTGTGCAGTGCACATTGCCTGAGCCACTGTGAGACCCCAACCTGGTTTTGATATCACTTTTGCTCTGTAAACATTTCCATGTATTCTATTGAACTGCTTAACCATTTTCAAACATGCTCCTTGATCCAAGCTGTCTTCCAGAAAGTAATATTTCTATTTTTGTACTCAAGGTATCAGCAAATACTCATTAACCTTTTGCATGCTATTTACTAATCATTATATCTTTATAATAACATCTCATTAAAATAATCACTCTAGATATTTTTTCAGTCCTCTACTAAAAGGAGTTTCCCTCCTGTCTCTTATCGATATTTAGCACCTGTCTTTGAACATTAATATCTGTTCTATCATTTATTTTCCTTCCTAATAAGAGGTCTAGAAATTAACAAGTTATTCAAAAGAGAGAGCAGAGAGATTTTTGATAGTAGTCTTCATCTAGGCTCTTAAGCAGGGTCTTAGAGTATGTGGAGCAAGTGTAAGGCAGGTGAAGTATTCCTTCCCCTAAGCAACAGAGAAAAAGAGGTGTGGGTTTTCCCCTCCCCCCCAAGTTTCAAGTCCTCACTTAAATTCATCAAGTCCAAATTCCACTTGTTTTTTGGTTTGTTTTTGGGGTTTTTTTCCCCACATATTCCACTCCAGACTCAACCTCTGCAGCTATTTTGGAAGAGAGTAGAAGAAAAAAGAATGAAAACCAGCAGTAGATCATAGTAACAGAAGAAAGCAATCAAACCATACAAAGTCATCTTTATTTGTTCGTTTCTCCTGGGTAGGGGAAAATAGCAAGTTTGGACTGAGTAAGCAGTAAGTTTTAAAAAGTGGAGCAAAATAGAGGTCACAGAATCACAGAATGTCAGGGGCTGGAAGGAACCTCAGAAGACCATCTAGTCATACCCTGCTGCCAGAGCAGCATCACCTGTACCAGGTTATACTCCGATGCCAGAGATGCGTCACAGTGCAGAAACATTCTCAGGTTCTACTCCTGTTCTTGTCACCTTATATTTTCACATATGAAGGAAATCTCACAACCTGTCAGGAAAACTCACAATACTCTGAAAAATAGTAATTGAATTCTTTCTCTGTGATACTGAAGGGTAAATATTTTCTCTTAAGACTATTGATTGGTAGGTTTGGTCCTGTGTTAGACTTCACCTTTCTTACCTTCATTGCAGGATAAATTAAACAGAGGAACCAATTTGTTATTGCAATCAGAGGGAGGTGTGAGTACACTTAAATCATCAGCTGGAGTGGAGGCTCAAGTTTTTCATTAGCTCATGTTTTATTGTGTAAACAATGCTTGGAAATTACCCTGCTTTCACCAAAAAGAGCCTATGCATGGGAAACAGAAAAGGGGTGCCTGCTGGAGCACCTTTGTGGATGATGACTAATTGATCAATGAAAAAAAAACAAAACAAAACAAAAAACAAACCAGATTACACAGTTCTCCAGTTAATGAATAAGTGGGTTTATTCCTGCCTGGAAGCTAATGAGAGAAAAATCCCCAAGAGTCATCCACTAAGGAAGAAGTGAACAGTACATATATAGTATAACGATGCGAATTCAATACCCGCCCAATTTATTTTAAAATACATCTGTGCACACCCTTTGAAGACATCCTCTGGAAGAAATTCCTTTGTAATCTGTCATGTTCCACTGGGGCTGGCAAACATTTGTGTGTGCAGCAGGAGAGAAGATGGAGGGATTTATTTTATCAAGTTTTCATTGGTGATGATACTTAACCTTTCTTGGAGCCTTTCAGCCTTTCTTCCTCTCCCCAATGGTTTCCCTCAGATGTTTCCCTCTTTAAGCAGCCCTACTGTGTGCAAACATCCACATTTGATTTAGATATTTAATTCAAGCACATTATACTGAGGGTTATTCTAATGCCAGACAGTTTGACCAAGCTCACCTCCATATCAAGGCAAGTGCACGTACACAGGCCCCTTTAATCTTACTTCTCATCTGTCTTCAGATGCACTATTTATCAGTCATTTGCAACATGAAAATAAATATTATTGGGTTATGTTTTGCTCCTTCAGCAATAAAGAGTCTTCTTTGCTACCAAACAGCAAAGATAACCCCTGTAGAAAGGTTACAAACCCTGGCAACTGCTGAGATGTTTTATTCCCAGGTAGGAACAAAATAATTCATTTGGAATTAAGTTATTGGACATTTGCATGATACGGTGTTTTCCTTCTACTGAAAGGTGAGAGGAGAGAAAGAAGATAGCCAAGACACTGAGCAATGGCAAAAGGACTGGACAAAGGGGAGAACAAATGCAGGGGAAAGGAAAGTTAAACGAGGAAACAGGAGTGAAAAATGATAGTGCAAAAATACCTAGTAAACTATCTGACTTCCAGGACTAAGCTTGCTGAGCTCTTTTCACACAAAATCGCACAAAACCAGCAATAAAAACTTGAATAATCAAAAGAAACTTAAATAGAGCAGGTGTAGTGATGCTTAACAGGAATACAGTTTGTCTGCTATATACAAAAACCACATTTAGGAAGTTTGGTCTGCCTTGGAGCGGTCCTCTGGTCTTCTCATTTGAATGACTGTCATCTGAAGAAGAAAACAGTTTTTTAAAATGACAGTTTAGGGCTCAGCTCTAAGTTAATAAACACAGACTGGCTTTGTCTCACTCTTCAAAAAGGTTGCCCCGTGCACAGGTGCCTAGTTTGGACTTTACATTGAAAGTTCCTTGCAAAACTGGGCCTCTCTCAAAGCTACTGAAGACAACACAAATGCAGCGAAGAAGCAATTCAGTTAAAAGAAAACATGTACACACCACCCACGAAAAGCAAACACTGAAGAAATTAAGAGACATCACAGCCTAAGAGGGAAAATGCACTTAGCTTTGAAAAACAAAGCAAAATGAAACAAAAATGTAGGTAAGATTTCCCTCCCACAGTACTACAAAGATCTCAGAATTTCCTTCTCCCATAGAATACTTCACAAAAAGTATGTTTTGATTGTCACATCTTCCTGAAGTGTTACATTCTATAAGGTAAATGTATCTCAAAAGACAGGTGCATGCCCCTTTCAAGAGACCAATGCTGGGTGTGTTTTGGGCTGGACATTCCCACCCAATCCCTGTGGGCTCAAGAAGGGAATACTTGTCCTCCAAAGCCTGGACTCTGTCCACATATGGAGTGAGAGGCCATAGCCAGTGCTGTCGCTGCCTGGTGGCCAGCCCCAAGGGCCAGAGGGCAGATTGTGGGGCCAGGCACAGCCTGAGCATACAGCCTCTGGGCTCTCATATGACAATAGGAGGGGCAAGGCAGGTGCCTCATAGGCCAGCCATGCCCCCACCTCAGGTAATGAGATCATGGCTTCAAGTGCAACTCTACCACCCCAAAACACACCCTATATGAGGCACCTGTGTCTGTCAGGGGAGACTGGAAGCACACACATCCCCATCCACCATCTTCATAGAGCAAGGGAAGGGAAAGCCTTTGGACTGCCAGGCACCTGGAGCTCACCCCCTCACCTGCAGCTGCTTTGCAGCTAACTGGCCCTCATCTGAGGCTTATAGAGTAAATGGCAGCTGCACCCCTCACCCTTCCTCAAGCACAGGATTGCAAGGGAAGGGAAAGCTTTTGGACTGCCAGGCACCTGGAGCTCACCTCCTCACCTGCAGCTGCTTTCCAGCTAATTGGCCCTCATCTGAGGCTTACTATATAAATAGCATCTGTGCCTTCCACCCTTCAAGTAAAGAGTTGCTTTCGGAACTGAGTAGGGGGTGTCTTGAGACCTGCTGGCTCCTAAGCAGGTAAGTCACTGGCCAAGGGAGTGCAGCTGGTCTGTGCAGGGGCCATGGTGGGCAGGGTAAAGAGTGGGTATTTGGTAGTCTGTATTCCTTGCTTTCTTCCCCAGGAGCCACAGCCTCTGGTCTGGAGGTTTCCATGGGTTGTTAGCTGTTGTATGAGGCTGCTGTTGAACCTGGCATGTACTGTGTTATGTCCCTGGCTGAGCAGTGCACAGAAATGGGGATATCAGGGTAATCTTGTTTCTTTAGCAGATTAATAATCTCCTGCTGTGTTTCACTCTGCTGTACCCTCCTTGTAGTGGTCCTATATGGCATGACATGGGCTGCCTCATGCCCAGCTGAGAGGAGCCCTTACCTGGCAGCTAAGTGGGAAGGATGTATGCATTTTTCCTCCCAGTTACTTTATTGTGATGTACAGCCCCTTCTACTGGGGGAAAATTGTAATTAAAAACAATAGCTATGCTTTTGTGATTGCTTTGCTGTCCTGGATGGTAGGAAGGTGACTGACAGAAGGGATGGGCTGGATGTGTGGAACACTGCTGTACCCTCCCACTGTTTTATCCCACAGTTTCATATTGTCTCAAAATCCATTGTTAGTGAAAATAGCTCCCCCTCACCCCATGGGCTTGCTGTTGTGCAGTACTAAGGTGGTTTTCCCCATCCAACCCCCACTTTTCACCAAACTTGGTACTTAAACAAGGGTAAAACAGAAGTGTGAACAAATATAAATTAGCAAGTTGTGTGTGGATGAGTTGTAAAGGTAGTGCTAGATGTGAGCTATTCCAGCTCTAAACCTACCATGAGGAAAATCCTCATGAATCAAAAGTGGCAGTGCTAAATCTCTCTCATACCACACATCTCCCTCTAATTTCTGAGACCTTTGTCATCATCTAGTATCAGTACTTACTGCTTTGAAATGAGAGATCCACAGTGGTATGCACTGTGCTATTCACAGACAGCCCCTTTCTTAAAGATGATAAATCCTGAGTAGAAGTAGAAGAGAAGTAAAAGAGAGATAAAGCAGCTTGTGCAAGGTCATGCAGGGGTCACTGGCAAAATAATTTTCTGTTTTTAAGAAAAAAAAACAACTAAATTCTGTCAAGTCCAGTATCTTCCACCTTAATTCACACATCACTGAGAGTGATGACACAGCAGCATGTCTGGAGAGAATGGCAGTGATGTAGAGTCTTCATCTAGAGCTGGTATCACAGATTTGAATGGCTTGCTCATGTAACTCAAATGATTTTTCAGAAATGAAAGTGTTAAGAATTAACTACTTGAACTGTGCATCTACTGGCAAATATGGAAGGAGAGGGGAAAAAAAACTGCCCATGGTGGTGTGTATCAGGACATTTTTGAAGTAATGGCAAGAAAGTGGGGGTTTGGACAGTGACAACCAGTATCAATGGACAAATGTGAAACAGGCAGAGAAGTTTTCAGGTGATGTGGACTTAAGAGGCCTTGATGAAAGGTAGAGCTGCATTAGAGTATTCCAGACAACGAACAAGAAAAAGGCGACAACTAAGAAAGACTCCACAAAGTGCCAGGTATAAGTCTTATTTATGGTAATTCACAGAATATGTATTTTGTACTAGCTTCACTCCCTAGTTGTTGATTTGAATCTGAGCTAGAAGAAATTATTTCTGACAGTGCCCTCAATGCACGATGGCAATGTTCTTTGTCTCTTATTTATGGGTGTCGCTGTTTCCATCTCCTGTTTGTCCCCTCAACGTGCAGACACATACAGAAAATGAAATTAATTGAAGGATTTGTGTTAATAGTTAATTGCAAAGTTATCTTGATGTTCCCAAAGTTAAATGCAGACTTCCTCTTCCACGTTCATCAAAATAATGTTCATTCTGCAACCTTCAATCTCTTCATTAAAACTTACTGCTTCTTAAAATTATTCTTAGTAATTCCCCAATTCTTTTTTTTTTTTTTGAACCATGGTCTAAACACAACCAACTTCAGTAGGAATGATGACTGCAGAAAGGCTCCAGAGACACACCTAGAACCAAACCCAGAATAAAATTGTAGCTAATTGGCCGCTTTGTTAGTGCGTAACCAGATTCCCTAGCTCAGATGATTTTGTCAGTACACTGTGCTCACTACATAAGCATTTGGGGATGGATTTAAAAGATTCATTCACACTATTCCACATTCCAAGTACCACTCCTCCCACCCATCTGTCTGACACATGAAAACCCAAATGCCTTTCCTTATTTGGGCCTTTGAAAAGCAGATGCGAAATGAGAAGCAAGATGGCTTTCTCTGAAGTCCTCCAGAGTCCTCAGGGCTGCTGTGGTGGTGGAGTTGAGTCTCTGGAGCTTGCCTTAGAGTCCAGCAAGTAATGCTCATTTTAATTCAGTGGAGCCAGTGCTGCTGTCTCTCTGGCAGGTCTGGAAATCTTTCTTTGCTCTAGCTGTCTCTTTCCAGAACTGGATAAAAACTCAAAGATGCTTGCACTGTGCCTGTAGCTTGATTAGTCAACTTCCTATCTCCTCTTAGCAGTGTTTTGGGATAGAAACTGGCCTTGTGATTGCTAACGGTGTATTTATGGTTAATTTGTATAAGCAACCCTAAGGACAGGTTGGACTTGGTGATCTTTGTCTCCTGCAACCCTGGTGATACTGTGATATACGAAGATGCCAAGCATAGTCTACCTGATATTGCCTTCAGATGAGAATCTTTACAATAATTTATCTTGCAGAGTACCACAGGAAGTACTTTTCTCAAAAAAAAACTGTATGAAGCTCTTTCACCAGAAAATTGAGTTCAGTATGAACTTGTTTTATTTTAGTCAAAGAATAAAAACAAAACTTTGACTGCATCCCTTTCTTACTTTGAAATGTGCTTTTATATTTGTTGTGTTTTAATTCAGGTTTTATTCCACTGCTTTTAACTTCCTTGGTGGGGGGGAACCTTTGTAGCAATCACTTTAAATAAAAAATAAAGCAGTTTATTCAAACAACAAATAGGCACTGTGCAGACCCATGCACATAGCTGTGATCAGAACCCTTCTTCAAGTAATCAGTGGTCCAATTGCTCATCATCTTAGCTCCAGTGGTTCTTCAGCAATTGGTTCAAGTGTGTCAGAAGTGGCATTTTGAGCCAATCATTAAATCATCCATAGCTTTATTGCTAGCTTCATACAGATTGTAAAATGAAATATGACCAAAAAAATCTTATGCTGATGATTATTTTCTGCCACTGAACATAACAAATGTTGGAAGCTAAGGTTTTGAAGATGCTGGGTAAATACCCTGGAAATACAGATGTGGCCTGGTAGGGTAAGGTTCTACATTTTTAATTTTGTATTGATTCTGTTTGTCAGTGCAAGTACTATTTAAGCAACAAACTATTCCTCTAGGGCCTTCAAGTTAATACACTTATTGTAGCCTCCTTATCCTGTTAAAATGAAGAGAATCGGATTGCTCTGGGTTGAACAGCTGCTTGAAGTCAATCTCTGTGTCCACTGTTAAGGGAAACAATATTAGTGAAGGGAAGCAGAAGGCAGCATATCAAAATGATATCCTCAAAGCATTTTCTACAGATGTCTCGAGGGTTCATGGGGTATTATGAAGCACAGAAGACATCTGGTCACATTTTTATAATCTCATCAGTGTATATAGAAAAATCTTCCCTGTGTTTACCTCTCCTTGTCCAGAATCACAGAAAGGCTTATATGTTTTTTTTTCTTATTTATCTTACTGCTATGAGAACATACTTGCTGATTTTTAACTATCCAAATCAGCTTAACGTGTCGTTAAGTCACCAACCTCTCCCACTGTAGCATCTGACTCTCCTGCTTATTTATAGCTCTTCATTGAATCACTTTACAAAGTAGGAGATTTGGGGGTATTTTTATACTGTGTTATGGGACATGTCTTTCATCTGCAAGTGCTGTGAAATCACTCTTTCCTCCTCAAGAGTGCTATTGTACTTCTGCTCCGTGTTAATGACACTTCAGTGTGGTCTGTAGACATACTTCTCCCCTGAAAGCAGAATGCTAAATTGACTCATTTTGCAGGCACCACTGCAGCTTCCAAAATCTGTGTGATGAATGCTCCTGGTGCCCTGTTCCCACAAATTAACATGAGCTGCCCAGCCAGGTTCACCAATTACTGTGGACTTCCAGTTAGGCTGTGCAATGGGTTCTTGAGCTAACTTTGAACCAGCATGGCAGGTTTTATTTGCTGTGATGTGCCATCTTGACCTAGTTTGATGTGGCCATTTCTTTCCTAAGAAGTAATTAAATCAGAAACATAGAAAAATATTCTGGCTTTTGTTTTGCCTGGAGGACAACATTCTACACTGTTGCAACATTAAACTGTATTTCTTGATCCAAGGATTTTCATTTAAATTGCCAACATATTGGACAATGTATTTCATTCACATGATCATATTTCTGAAGACTGCATAAACTGTGTTCTTATCCATAGGAGTGTATTCATTGCCTGTCTTTTATTACTTCATATAGACCTCTGGCAAAATAGGTGTCTTCATTTATGCTGCCTAAATAGTTAGATCTAATTTTTTTTTTACTTGAGTCTTCCCTTCCACTTCTAGACCAACCTTAGACCTGTACAGAGTATTCAGACTCTGTACTCTGCCAAGAAAACAAGCTGTTCCACTTGAGATTGTTTCTTGGAGAATGTCCCAGTGTTGCAAATCACTTCTCTCTAACCCTATTTGCTGTAGCATGAGGGGGTTTGTCTGAGCCAGGAACCAGTTTCCTTGCTACCTAAACTCTGTATGTACAAAAGAAGATAATAGTTGTACCAGCACATTAAAGTGTCAGATCTGTCTCATGTTTTCCCAGTTGCTAGGCTCTACCCACAAAGCAAAACAAGGCATCCTCTTCACAAAGCAAAATTGCTCTCGCTTTCCATCTTGCACTCTGATTAGACAGAACTACCGATGTGTTGTGCACTTCCTAAAGGAGTGGAGGGATTAGGCCTACTCATAGTGGAGGTCACTCCTTTATGTAGGAGATACTGTACTACTTGTGACCTTTCCAAACTACACTAATGAAGTCTGAATGGTGATGCACTGATTCCTGGGGCTGGCCACAGTCTGGCCTGTTCTGAGCAGTTTGTTACAACTTTCCTGTAGAAGAGAGCAAACTCTGCGTGAGCACTCAGCACAGCAGGAACAGCCAGGAACATCTGCCAGCTTGGTAAAAGGCATCAAGCTGATGATGCCTTTATTGGGGTATGAGAGTGGACGTAGTAGCTGGGAACTGCAAGATCCTGCCAGATGTAGCTCTATCTTGCATTGCCCTTCAGCAGATAAATCTCTGAATCGGGCAGCTTCAGCCTGCCTGGCCCAAGACGCTGTGCTGCTCTTGTTGGCAATAACTTTCTTCTCTGAGATGGGCGCTAGAGAATAGTGGCTACTTGCATTAAGATCTTGGGGAGCAGGATTCATAAAGAGGTAGATGGGAGTGGCTGGGTTGCTTGCTTGAGGTGTGAGGATAGGCACTGCTTGGGTGAGTGGAATTGAGTAGTTGCTTGCAGAAGGAGGGATGTTTGGCCACAGCTTGTGAGAAAAACAAAGGCGGCAACTGGCGAGTCCCAAAGCTCAGGGTTTAGGACTGCTAGTTTAATACAGTGTCCAGTCTGGTTTTAGCCAGTGAAGTGACAGTATACACTTCCACTTTTGTTCCTGCACTGCCCCTCAGCTCTGACTGTAGATCCTAAGCCAAAGAAGGTAACTCGGGATCCTGTGCATAAAGTCTGGGATAATATCTGTAGAAAGGCAGGTTGATGCCCATGTGTACTGCTGTGCAGCAGGAAACAGGGATCCCTTGAAACCCAACATCATTTCAATCAATCTAAAGTGATTGCATATTCTGGCATCAAAGCAGCAGCAGTAAAATGACTTCAAGTGAGTCTTCTGAGTTGTGTGAATCACTAGCAAAAGATCCTGCTGTATTGCCTGAATTACTGAGTTATCTTGAGAGACCACAGAGATGAATTGAGAAACTGGAAGGCAAAAATAAATCAAGCTTAACTAAATTTAACATTTCCCTGATCTTGTACTGGGACAAGACCTTGAAATTTTTACTTCTAAACTGTTATTTTAAATTGTTTGGGTTAACCTCTTGGGAAAAAAAAAAAA
>VWZE01022749.1:134861-173427 GCA_013396675.1 Eubucco bourcierii | reverse complement strand
AAAAAAAAAAAAAAACGAAAAACAATTGGGTCTGTCTTTCTAGCCTTAATGCTCCTGTTATGTCTTGAGTATTGCAAGAGCTACAGTCAAGCTGAGTTTGTAGAGTACATTTCTGACAATCCTCTCACAAAGATTAAATTAAAACAACCAAAGGACCCAGATTTTCTCTCAGGAGTGAGCAAGGCACCTGGTGTTTGAGAGAACTGTGCTACCTCAGACATCTTTCTGTGCTTCTTTCCTCTCTAGTTCATCAGCTCTACTGATGGCCCTGCAGCATAGACATAATTTAAGCAGTGTTAGAGATGGAGCCAGAGCAAGTGATGTGTTTTGACAAAACAAAGTTCCTAACCATCCAGGGGTGATCTGTGCATGCTTGTTTTGGTGAAACCTGTTTTGCTCCATTTCTCCACATGTGATGTCACAATCTGCAAATAATTTTGTTACTAAATGAAAAAAATGTTTTGTTGTGGTGGTTTGAGGTTTTTCTGCTTGTCTATATCTGTACCTTTACACTCATTGCAAAGTTAGTGACATACATCTGTGCCAGATGTGGTGCCTTATGGGGGTTGATGTCTCCTCCCAGGAGGAGCTACACAGGAGTCCATCCAAGCAGAACTATTCATATTAGGCTCATGCTGTGTGCATGTTTTATCCTAAGAATTTTCTTGTTGGTGCTTGATAATCATGTTATACTGGTGGTGTGCCACCTACAACTCCCAGAAGAGCAACCAAGGAATGTTTCTGTTCCCTTCTGAAATGGTGCAAGAGTGCCTGTCCCACCTGTGAAAACAGATGCCATGCTCCTTTACAGACACAGGTCTCTGGTAGTGTGCAGCTCTGACTAGAGAAAACAGGCCTTTTGCTTACTTGGGCAGCAAATGGGCTTGTTGCCGTGGGTGATTTGGGGGGGAATGTGTCAGTTTTCAGGTTCCAGCTGCTTTATTTTTCCAAGACTAGCACACCCTCACAACTCACCCAAGTTGCATATTTGTCAATATGCAATGGCAATACATTTCCCTTTCCAGCTTACCTGCAGCAAGAACAGTAAAACATTGACATGAGGTATGAAATCATACTGGAGTGCTTTTAGTGACACTCGTGTCACAACTAAATGACATTTTTTTCAGGACATCAAATAAAGCAATTTTAATCTTGTTCTGATGTGATAAAACAAATATTTTCCCATTCCTTGAAATAGGTTTTCCCAACCTTTTTCTTTGTTTTTCCAGCCCTGCTTTCTGCTTTGCCAGCATTTTGAACTTAGTATTAGCAGGGAACCTGTCCTGAAAAAGCAGAAGAAATCCAACATTTCACTGAAAAATGTACAAGTTGCAGCTCTAGCATCTTAAAGCAGAGAATCAGATCCTTGTAAGACATAACCTGCAGGTGAATTGGCTTACTTCTGGGACTGGTGGGCAAGGAAGCACAGGGGAGAACTCAATCATAACCAAAGGGTATTTACAGAAGAGTTACTTAAATGACTTTGTGGGGGAAGTGTGAAAACTGATATCCTATTTGTCTATTAAAAGGTTCATGCTTTCCTTAAAAATGAAGGGGGGGTGGGGGTGTGGAGAAAACCCACATAGTCTTTTAATGCCAACTTTCAGTTGTCAAAACACTTTTTTCCTTCTCCCTCCGCAGTCCATCAGATACATGTTTAAAACAAAACAAACAAATGAAAAAAAAAAAAAAAAACAAGACCTTGAAAAAAAATGGTTCAATATTCTCTTATATCAACATGGTCTGGTCAGTGGTTTGGTTTTGGGTTTTGATTTCTTGGTTGCTTTGGGTGGTTGTCTTGTGGTTGTGTTTTGTTTGTTTTAATATTAACATGTCATAAAAAGTTGCCTCTTGTGTCAAGTCCATAAATTTAAAAAAATTTTTTAAATTAAAATTTACACATTCTCACTCTGACATCTGCATATTGAAGCTGCTTACTGGTCCTGACCCACACTTGTTGGATCTTGGATACTTTTGGTTCCTAATGGAGCACTTCTGGTGGAGTCTGAATGCGATGCACAGCACAAGCATGAGAGATTCCCATACCACTCCCATCTAAAAAGTTTCACAGACATCAGGTTGAGAATAGAGCTGTGCTTTGTTCCCCTTGTGCTGCTCAGTCATCCAATGTGTTGTTCTGGTTGGAGTGTTTTTAAGAGCTGTTGAGGGATTCTGTGGCCATGTTATGTAAAACCTTTAAAGAGCAATCTGTTTCTCTCACTTAAACTTCCCCCTCCAACCCACACACACAGGTGCTGATTTTGTGACCATGGCAATTCCCCTTTAAAAAGGGGGATACAGTTAAAACACAGGCAATTACATGAGAGCACTCTCTGGGATAGCCTCCAGCCTTTTTCAGTCCTCTCCTCTCACATTTGTTTTGTTTCCTCTGCTTAGAGCAAACATTGCCTCGCAGTGCATTTGGGGGAACAAGGTACTACACCCAGTGTCTAAACAGTGCTAGGTGCAAATGTTGATCTGGTGGTGCCTTTGGCAAAAGTTGTGTGTTGGCTCCACGCCCTGATCATGTGTTTGCTGTGCTTGATATGTTATGAACTGCGCTCCTGCAGTTTGTGATATCTGCTGGTGGTCTTTTTCCAGCTCCTTGTGTTGTGCAGTCTTGCCATACACTGTGAAGGTGCTGTCCTCACACATGAGATCTGCATTTCAGTGGCTTGTGGAGCTGGTGATGCCCCTGTGAAAAGATGGATGCACTATCGGGTCTGAGTAGTCCTGTGGTGGGTTGGATGATGTGGACACAACTCTATGTTCACATTTGGCGGCCACAACTGGGGAGCGTTGGTGGTTTTGTGCGGGCGTGTATGTGTAGGAAGAATGGGATGCCACATCTAAGTCATCACTCCCAGGAAAATGTGGCTACAGGGTGACTTTTCATTTTTGTTGGAGATGTAGGCAGGAAGGCAACATATGTGAAAATTCTTTTTTTTTTTTCCCCCCTTATTTCTGGCATACTCTAAGTCAGTGTAAGAATGCCTGAATGCCTGTAATTCCTGCTCTTTGAATTGATTGCTTCTTCACTTCTAGTGAGGAAATACTTTCCTTTCCTGCTCTCTAAAATACCATCTAATTCATATCTTGAAAACAGTGACTAGGTGATTCTCTACATTATCTCATTTGATGTGCCACATCAATATACTGGACAAGCTTTCTGTCTCAGGCATAGCCCAACACAAACTGTCTGGCTCACAGGAAGTTAAAGCAGTAAAGAGTATGGTAAAATCCTTGTCTTGACTCTGCTTTGTTTCTGCACCTAGTTTCTGGCAACGAACTTTGAGATCTCGTCCCTCCAGTGTTCCACCCCAGTTAATAGGAGGGATTCTGATATGAATACATAATGTGTAAACTTAAAATTCACATTCTGGAGGAGATGTCTCTGAACTAAAGAAGATTGTTTGGATCCTAATGGAGAGTGAACATCTGGTTTCTTGCTACCTTGTTCATGCTGGGGAACTCAAGGCCTCACAGTTTAAATGTGAATGCTGCATGTGGGCCAGTGAGAGGTTTAGGACATTCAATACTTAATTGGAGAAGACTCTGAACAACTAGGGGCTTTGACCAGGGAGCTGGAGAAGATGATTTCCTAAACTACTCTGAGATACATATAGGATGTAGAGAGCGAGATCCTGCTGAGTGAGAGAAGTTATGCTTGAATCAAGTACTGGTAAATGGAGGGATCAAAGACCAGAGCCCATTAGATAGTCTAGGGGGCTGGTTTACTCCTCAGGTGTCCAATCAGGAATGGAAAGGCACCCATTGCAAAGAATGTAATTCTAATCTGTAGATCCCATGATGAGAGCAAAGGATGTTTTACCTGCTGCTGGTGGCTTCACTTTAATCTGTTGCTGCCATTTCCCCTGCTCAAATGTTACCAAAATCTATTATGCTGCTGACCCTTATCAACTGCTGTTTCATGACCTTTTCTTCAGTGGATATAATTGCTAGTTCTATCTTGCACCTTTAGAACTCATTTTAGTGCTACTAAGACAGTGATCCCATCTCTTAAAGCCAAAGAGTTGTCCAGCTGTCATGAGGTGTAAAAACACCACTGCTAAGTCATCAGCCACTGTTCTGGGAGGAGATTGCACCTTCCCAGGGTGTAGTGATGCTTAAAACTGGAGGAGAGCAAAGTTCAGTGTCACTTTAGTAATTCTGTTAGTGAACTTCATCTGCCTGATGCCAGAAGGTACCTTCTGCTCTTCATCATTAGGTCATTAACCTTAACTGTACTTCTTGGTATGCAGTCTGCCTGAGCAAAATATGCCAGTGCTTCTCTAACTCAGCAGAACTCTACAACTTTTGCTGACATTTGGTGATGAGGCATTGTGTTTGGGAGAGCAGGTAGAGAGTGTGTAAAAGTGATTATGGATGTAGGAGTACTGGGTCTCTTGTGGCGAGTATAATCCTTTTAAAACTCAGCTCTTCTGCAGCCACAAGATTCATTCATTTAATCTGAAGCATCTTGAGGGAAACAAATTCAGGCAAGTTCGGATCAATTATCAGTCCCAAGAAAAGGAAAAGCTTGCATTTCTCTGGGCAATCTGTGTGCACTGTAATGTCAAGCTGTGCATGAGAATATGTTACCACAAAGGAAGGTAGTATGCTCTAATTAGCAGTCACAAAAATGAAATACCAAGGTGTTATTTCGGTGACTAAGAGCCAGACATGTACAGATTGTGATACAGAAACATTACGTAGATGCTCTGCACTCTCTGAAATGCTTTTTCGCAGGAGGGTATTGCATACTATTGGGCACTCCTCCATGTGATTGTTTTTTGAGGGTTTTTTTGGGTTCATATAAATAAAACCTGAAAGGGCTTTAAAAGCAGTGCTATTTCTGTAGGTGTGTATCACAAGTACAGTTGGATGGGAACTTTCCAAGAAGGTTTTTTTTACCCCTAGAAGAGGGAGTTTGTTGGAAAATGTCAGTTGTGTCAAACCCAAAATGTTTGAGGGAAGCTGGCTGTTTGACAGCCTATTGCTAATGTATTTGTGAGCTTCTAATAGACAGCCATCTGATTTCTTGCTGCCCTGTTGCTGCCAGGGAGCTGAAGGATGCTCTTGTCATCTGTTGAGGGTTTTGGGACCTCAAGGCTTCTCTGCTCTGTGATACAGAATTTAGAAATGAGCAGATGCTTCAGAAAGCATCAGAGATGGCTTACTCAAGTCTTCTTGACAACGAACCTCGAAGGCTCTTGTTCAAGATTTTGTCCTTCTACGCAGGGTTCCACTGAAGATTTTTAAAGGCTTCTCGTGAAGTCTCTCAGAGTGACAAAGCAGGCAGAAAATCCTCCAAAGCTGGGAACAATCAACTGTTCTGGTTCATTCAGAGATGAAAAAATAAAACTGCTTATTCACTCTTGTTTTCTTCTTCCACAATGTTGTTAGTTCTGGATATTTTGAATTTTCTTCTAGTTTTAATTCAGAACAAAGCCTTTCACAAGATATCAGGATTTCCCATAGGAAAGAAATCTTGAGGCTTCTCCAGTCTGTGTAATGTCTTTGGGTTTGGTCCCTAAGGGGATGGCTCTTGCAAAGGTGATAATAAGGCTCCAATAGGCCACTAATTGGGCCTTTGCTTTTTAAGAACCATTTCTGGATCCACTGGTGAGATGAATTAGAACTGTTGGTGTCCTTGCCTTTACTTAACTCTCTCACAAAGCACACTGATACCAAACAGTAACAGGATGCAGTGCTGTATGTATTTCTTGATGCATGTGCTAACTGCCTTAGATTTCATTATTCCATCGTAGAGAAGTCTCATATTTCTCTTTTTTAACTATTTCTATAATTAGAGTTCATACAGAAAAAAATTCAAATGCAGAACACACACTAAATCCTTTCATCACATTAGACCCTGTCTAGCTGAATTCCCAGTGCCTGCCAGGTCTAGCACTTAACGATCCTAAATGTTGTTTTGGGCTGAGCTGACAGCAAACCTTAAGCTAAGCTATTATGTAAGGTGTTGGTTGGTGTCTCTTCTACAATGAAATGGAGCAGTTGTCTTCTCTCTCTGCAGAATATTTGCTCTGTTTCATCTGATCTGCGCAGATCTGGACTGAATTATTTATGCTGGATTCACTGTATTGTTTGTCACAGGAACGGCTGCTAAACAGAGCTGACATTTGGGAAGGAGGAGCAAAGCGGAAACTTCCCGGTCCACTTTAATTGCCTATTGCCCCACTGAATTTTAACATTAGAGAACCAAACGCATTTCTCAACGTGTGTTTTAAGGAAGACCACCAAGATCAGTTCCCCAAACTGCATGTGCTTTGTGTGTCAGAAAACTCCAGTGTTTTCAAATATCTCTGCCTTTACTTGGCCAGTTCTCTTAGGAGGTAGAGATACAAAACACAACTTGTGTTCGTTAAGGAGAGCTGTTTATGGCAATTGATGATACTGGCTATGAGGTGTCTGAAGTTACTGATTATTTAAAACCTTCTCTAAGTTGTGTTTCCAGGGCTGCTAATCTGTGTAATCCAGAAAAATAAAAAGAGCGACACAACCAAAACTTGCTCATCAAATGTTGTTTTAGACTCTAGCTGAACCTCACAGTGCTGGAAAATCAAGTTGTCCTTAGTAAAGGTTCTTGGGTTTAATTACATGGAAGCATCCTTCTGATTTAGACCTCTACAACAATGAATTAAGCTCTTCAATTGAGCCCATTGGGCATCTACCAGTATTTAGGGACCACAGCAGGACATGGATGTGCACAGGGACAGTTCTACCGTGGCATCTGATCGGCAGTGCTGGCTGTCACAGGGACATGTTGGAAGAGAGTTTCTCTCTGGTGGGCACACTCTTGGCATGGGCAAGAAGAAACCACTGCCCTGTTTCCTGCTGGGTACAGTCAACAGCATAACCAGAAAGAGGTTTGCCTGGTTTGACCTGTTACCCGAGGAGATAGCACTGAGGGATGTCAGCTTTCAAATACAATGAGGCCATCTGGTGCATCAGAGCCAGCTAACATGTCTGTTAACCTTCTGATAGGTTTGGAGCAGATGTGAAAACTGACGTAGGATCCATGCTCAGCAAAGGGAAGAACACTAAAATAGATGCTGATAAGCTCTACTAATAGCTCTAAAGCATCAACGTCAGATACAGCTGAATGTAACAGGCTTCAAAATACCAACCCCTGGAAGTCGACTCACTTCTGACAGGCTTGCAAAATCCTTCTACCCTGGAAAAAATGAGAAGGCTGCCAGCACAGTAGTTTCCTGGGAGACTTCTGTTGCTGCCATCCGCTTCTCCAGAGGCTAAACTTTCATCTAAATGGAACAACTAACTTTTCAGCCCATGCAAAGAAACCCTTCTGAGCATGGATTTTGGCAACTGCTCTACACCATACAAACTGCTTTCTAAATCTGTCAGTTCAGTAGCAAAAGGAGTAGAAAAGATTCACTAGCCAATTGTGCAGGGTTTTTTGAGGAAATACCCTACAGAGACCACCATAGCATGGACTATTCGAGTTCTTTTTTTTAACTTGAAAACACATGTGGGGTTTGTACTGCACCCCTAGCAGCAGCTGGACCTGGAAGGCTTAGTGCCCTCAGATTGGGAGGGGAGTATCTCTCCAGGAACAGGGCAAATGGCCTTGTGGATTTGCAAGCAGGCTAAGGATGTGAAGAGTATCTACTGGAGTGCAGGCTCCAGAACAAATTTAGAAAGCCTGATAAGTTGGGGGAGCATGGCGTGCTCTGACAGAAGGTGTGCTTTTCACATGGAGAACGGTTGGAGGCTGTGCAGAGGTGGCTGTCTGACCCCCTCCTCTCCCAGAAAAAATGGGGAATCATTTCTGATTACCACGACTAAATCTCTGCTCCAAATGTTACAATGATTCACTGAACACATGGAACTGACAGAATACTCTGGTATTAGTGAAATGTCATACATAGACAAAACACGTCTACTGTGTGTCAGGAGAGGAAAGAAGTAAAATAAGACAAATACTGCAATGATGCAACACCTATTTGTAACTAATTTACTGTCTGCTTTCCTCTTCGTGCTTTGCAGATTTTCCTGATAAAGAGAAACATATATTACTCTTAGTCATTAAAGCATAAACATTTCTTCCAGGTGGCATGTGGCTTTTCTCTTCTTTCTTCACAGCATGGCTATCAATCATGACATGTTTGCCCTTGTAACTGTGTCCACAACCCTCCATCCCTCCTCTGTTCAGTTGCTTGCTGTGCTCAAGTGCCAGCTTTTCATTTCTGATCTTACTAACCACTCTGTCCTCTAGTAGGAGGATTACAATAATTTATCACTTTTAAACCCAGTAGGGGTGCATTCAACTTTTAGCCATTCACAACATGCATCAGAGGGGGTTGAAATGAAATATTAGCAGTGCAGTTTTTCTCTATTCTGCAAAGCTTCTGAAGTGTTGGGAACAATGGGAATGAGCCCTTTCCAGGTGTGGATTGTTTAACTAGAAGGAGCACATTATTTCATGGAACAAAAGATCTTAATACCAGGTACTTTTTTTCTCTTCTGTCTCCAAACCAGTGGGTGGGTGTTTGCCCAGTGGTTATTTCCCTTTGTCTCTTGTGTTTGTTATGGAGGCTTAACAAATGGTTCAGGACTTTGCATGAGAGAATGAGTGGTCTCACATAACACACAAAAGAGGAGGCCTTAGAAAGTTAGTGTCTCAATTCAGCATGAAGGGGGCTGTATTTTAAGGTGCTGTCTATGTGTCTGGTACCACCCTTCTCCACTTGGCAGTAGTGCCAAGAGCAAACTGCTCTCCTGTAGGCCTTGCCAGTCGACTCAGCTTGCCCCAGGGGACCTGGTGAGCCTTTGAGCTGTGGTGCTGAGTGGCTCTAGGTCCTGAGTATTCCTCCATCCAGCCAAGTGATTTGGTTGGGAAAGTAAATTGTCAGGAGATTATCAGGTTTTGCATAATTCACCTCTGAGGTACACCATCCTTAAATGGTCACAGGGCAATTTAGTGATAGTGCTTATTAAAGAAGCTGATAATACATGCTGTAAAACCTGATCTAGAAGCACAGTGCACTGGAGCAATGGTTATTAGCAGATTGGCTCACGCTGTTGGAAAGATTTGTTAGGGAGAGGCTTAAAAACCCTCTGTAATTTACAAATACCTGAAAAATGTTTGTTCAGGTCTTCAGTGCTCTATTATAAACTGTGCACGAGTAGTATAGATTTTTCAGTCTGTTGCCACTCCTGGAATGAGCTTGCTGAGTCATGATTTTCTGTTACTACCAATATAATAGAATCTATAATTGCTGTTTCATGGCTATGAGTGAGGAACTTGATAGCAAGAATAAGCTTTCTTTGCGCCTCTCTTTGCCAGCAGCTTGCTCCAGATATACTATATAAGGGAAACGTACAGGTATGGCAGAACCAGCCCTTGTTTTCTTCCCATTTATGATCTGGAAATGTAGAAGGTTGAAGAAGACTTCAAGATCATCAAGTCCAACTATTAACCTAACACTACCAAGTCCATAACTAAATCATATTCCTAAGCGCCATTGTCTACACTTCATTTTTTTTCAACATTTCCAGGGAAAGTAATTCCACTACTTCCTTGAGCAACCTGTACTTAACCACTCCTTTAGGGAAGAAATCTTCCCTGATATCCAATCTGAACCTCCCCTGGTGGAAACTGAGGCCATTTCCTCTCATTCTGTTGCTTGTTACCTTGGAAGAGATCAGCCCCCACTTCACTGCAACCTCCTTTCAGGTAGATGTAGAGAATGAGATCTCAGTTTCCCCCTTTCCACACTAAACAATCCCAGTTCCTTCACACGGTATTCAAAATACCTGCTTTCCAAGCTCTTTGTTACCTTTGACCTTCTCTGGACATGCTCCAGCAGCTCACTGTCCCTCTTGCAGTGAGGGGCCCAAATGTGGACCTGGAATTCAAGGTGTAGCCTCACTAGTGCAGAGTACAGGGAGACAATGGCTTCTGTGAACCTGCAAGCCACATTTCCCGATGCAGGGCAGGATGCTGTTGGCATTCTTTGCCACCTGAGAACACTTCTGGCTTATGGTCAATCAGCATTTATCACTCTGGGAACACTGATCACCAGACATAGATGGAAAGGAAATCAAACTGGGACATGTTACTGGAAACCATGTCTTCTGAGTCCCATTTATGTGCCTGGTGATTTCTCCACAGTCTTCTTGACATGTCTGAGCCAAAGGCACTCTTGTCTTAAATCAAGTTAAAGGTTAAGCTGTTGAGGCTATATAAAGTCAACTTTATCACATACTTAATTTCCAACAGTTAACAGTTTGATATTTGCATCTTCAGATATTCATCCTTAAAACACCCAAGCGGTAACAATGACTGAGACATGAAAGGAACCTTTCTTTCATTCTGTTGTCTTGACTGTCATTTTTCTTTCCTTGGTTGTACCTATGTATTTTGTGCCTCAGCATGTGTGCCACCTATGTGGCCTTTCTAAATGGGAGCTTAGTAGTCAAGGTGATGAAGATATGGATAAGAGCAAGAACTGTTAAGTGAGATAAATCTGAAACAACAGTTAAGTTATGGTGAAGGAGAAAGTAGAGGTTTGAGGAGATATGCAGATGGACTGATCTTTTTTAATTTTTTTAATTAATGGAATGAGTAGATAGAAGCACAGATATGAAACTAATCCAGAAGTTTATGGGCTGAACTTTAAAAAAAAGACAGAAATTCCACAGTGCACAGGGCAAGTCTATGCTGTTAGAGACAAGTCATAGTTTCTAATATACTATTAGCGCTCTACATATGAAAAACAAGGCACTCATCAGAAATTGTCTGTCATTGCAGGAGAAAAAGGTATGCATAAAGTACTGAGTTAGCTTCATCTTTAAAAGTGTGAATAATTCTGGTCAGTCATGTTCAGAAAGAATTAATTCGCACTGGAAAATGCACAGAAAAAGGCTCCTAGGACACTGGGGGAGTAGCAAATCTGTCTTGCAAGTGGGGGCTAAGCAGACTTATTCTGGTTTACTTTGGCAAAATAGTTATTCTCAAAGTATACACTGTGGAGTAACAGCAGAAGCTAAGTGCAGAACCACTTCTATAAAAGCAGGTAAGCAGAATCTGATGACTGATGGCTAGAAGATGGCCAGAGGAAAACCTGGTTGTAGTAGTAGTAGCATAGGCATAGTACTACCCAAAAGTGTAGATGAGAGAAAGCATAATCAGTTGTGACAAGACTTTTGTAGTAGGATCAGATGCTGTAGCCCATAATTTCAATCTTGATATTATCAAAGGCCAAAGGAAGCTCACAGTGTTTATTTTTAAATTATTTGAAACCACTGAGGGGTCAGGCAGTCCTGAAAGCCCTTAGGTTCATAAGGAGACTTTGAAATAAAGTTCTGTGCTTTGGAGTGAAGTCAGAATTGTTTTTAGTCAGATTGCTGTTGGCTGTCACCAAAGACCTGCATGCTCAGATCTTAATCTAAAGTTCTGTTGCACTGGGACTAATAGTTGGATCATCTCCTACAGTCAGTTGGTATAATTCCTCTGGTTTCATTGGAACTATGCTGATTTCCCACAGCCCAGTAGTTTAATGGGAATTAATGGAATTTATATTAAGTCAAAGGAAAAAATATACCTGGGGTTCCCAGCTATATTTGGGAGGATTATAGTAAAGAATACAAATTTCTAAAATAACAGGTTGATAGATTCTATTTTTATTTTACTTTCTGATATATAGAGACCACTTGAAAACCTGTAGAAGTCTTGGATTTCTGGGAGACTGTTGGCAAGAATGTCAGCATCAAAAATGTCTAGAAAAGAAAACAATAAACAAGGTGAAGAAGGGGCAGATCTAACCTCATACTTGCAACTACGCATATCCTATGTTCATGAAAAAACAGTGCTTAGGGAAAAGTGAATCTCTAGTGTGCTGGTCCTTAATGCACACCTCTCAAGTCTAAGGTCTTCAGCTCTGAAGATTCACAGTTCTTTTCAAACCTTCATAAAGTCTTCTAAAAAAATGGACCCAGGAGAACCTGGTATGTAGTGTCCAGATTTAATTGTGATGGTTTGGGAGTCACCTCCCCCACCCTCCCCAATACTGTGGGGGGGGGAAAATAATCCAGACTAGACTCAACCAGCTGGAAGTTAAGGACTGAAGCTCTATTTACAGCTCAACACAACATACAAGCAGATATATACACAGTATACAGGAATATTTACAGACATATACAAGCTAAAGGTAATACAGAAACACAACTCCCCTCCCAGAGATCAGAGGCTGCAGGAGGGGCTCCCAACTACCCTCCCATCTTCTTCCCATCCCTATACCTTATTCCAGGGTCTGCCTTATGTGCAAGGTGAGTTTGGAGGATTGGCCAGGGGGTTAGAAGCAGAGTGGTTAGATAGGTTACTCAGCAGAAAGGCCAGAAGGCACACAGCTCCCAGAGAGACTATCTTATCTATATTTGTGTTCTTTTTTTTATACATCTCACCAAACCTATGAATGAAGTAGACATCACCATTGTTTTCACAGCCTATAATCTTCTTCATAAAAAATATTCTAATTAACCTCAAACAAGGACATTAATATAAAACCAGGATCACACAATCAGCAAGATTAGAAGGGACATCTGTAGAGTAGGTTGTTTAGAACAATGTCTGGCTGAATCCTTGATGTTTTAGAGGATGAAGAATCCATAACATCTCCGAGCAATTTGCTGCAATATTTGACCATTTGCGCAGTAAAAGAGTGTTTGGGGGTATTTTCTCATGTTTAATGGAGTTTCATATGTTCAGTTGCCCATTGCTGCTTGTCCTCTCACTGTGAAGCATCTGGCCATCCTCTTTATGCTCTTACAACAGGTATAAATACATGCAGATAAAATCCCTCTGAGCTTTCTCTTCCCCAGGATGAACCACCCCAGTTCTCCCAGCCTTTCCCCACATGACATGCTCCTGTCCCTTAATCATCTTTGTGAGCCTCTCCTGAACTTTATTCTTCCTAGAGACTAAGGTGAGGCTGGTCCTGGATCCTCCTCCTTACCCTTCTCAAAGAGAAGAAGAAGATTTGCTTTCTTCAGTTCTCAGAAAGTTCCTGTGATCACTAGTACCCTTCAAACACAATTGAGAGTGGCCTCTCGATGACCAGCTTCCTCAGTGCTTGAGAGTACATTCCATCAGGTCCTGTTTGATTAAATATTTCCCTATCCACCTTCCCCACATGTCTCCACTTCAACAGTAGAAGAATAAAGGAAAGCAACAAGTAAGCTATCGTCCTTGCAGCAAGTTGACTTTACAGCAATATTTCTCCATAACTACTGAATGTGTGTTAGGCTGTAGCAGGCAAGGAGTCATAGTGCTCTTGCACAAAAAAACCTCCCAGTACAAACAAGAATCATGTTTCTTGGTGCCCATACATTCAACATGGGTAGCTCTATGCCAAGACATTAGCTATGTCTGAAAACTTAAAAAGGAATTTATCAGTTGAGATATAAATGTGATAAATAAGGGAATGGAATAACATGAAAGCTAAGAAATAAATGGATTATTTCCTCACATGTTCATTTATCACTTTAAATATCTATACATGCTTTACATACTGTCTGCCATAATTGCTAACTGAATTTTCCTTCAATTAGCCATAGGTGTGTTTTCCTTCAGGAGAGCCTTTTGATGCCACTTTATCTTTTCTAATATCTTATTTTAATCTCTATTGCATCTGGAAATCAAATCCAGTACTCCTAAAAACTGCCCGTTGTAGGTAACCCTTTGAGAATGCTCACTGCAACCTTGCAGCTCACTGGATTTTGACCTGACGTGGCTTTTTCCCTCTGCAGCTGCTGTTTCTTTCTAAACCACATTTCAGTGCTGAGCTCTCTGCATGCCTGCTCTGTTTTTCCATTGTTTCATTCTGCATAGATTTCAATATTTGAAACAACTCTGTCAAACTGCTGACTGATGTGCCTTGCAATGGTGGTGGATGATCAGCCAGAGTTTCTGAAAGGGAAAAGAAATAAATTAATTTCTATAGGTTTGGGAGACTGATTCTTGGTATGATTCACCACTCATTTTAACCATGAGTTCTGACTCACTGGGTAGTGTAGCAGGGAAAGGCAATGACAGAAATAGCAAAAGTTCTCTAGAGTCGTACCTAAGGCTCTACATGATGATTCACAGCATCTGGAGTTCCCCCATCCCCCAGTGAGACTAACAGGTGATTATTTCTGGAAGCTCTAGACCACGGTAGGTCAGTGTCTGCTAATTTTCTCTTCTTACTTTTATGGATAGGGGTTTCAGTGTGGCCAGGCTGCTCTAGGCTCTGAACCTGACATATTTTGTGATGCCTTGGAAGTGGATGTGGAGACACCTGCTACAGTGCATCACTAAGTCATTTTGAAGACTACTGTCTAAAACCCAAGGTGGCTTTAGCTTTCCTTTACCTTCTGCCATGCACCTTTGTCCTCTAAAGATGTCAGTCCAGCTTTGTCCCACAGGCAAACCAAAACAAACAGTGAAATGCAGTTCACTAATAATGGGGAGTAAAAGGGATGAAAGAAGGAAGAAAGTTGATGTGTTAACACCTTTCAATTAGATGTGGGAATGCATACATGGCAAGGATTATCTTGTGGAAAACTACATGCGATTTGTGGTGTCAGCACCTCTCAGCATCCTACAGAGGTAACAAAATTAATTTGTTTTATCTACAATGAGACAAATCCCTTGCTGTCTGTCCAGCAACTGATCTGACCATCCAGATGAGTTTCCAACTGTAAGTTTCATATCCTGAAGTTTTCATCTCATCATCTAGATGATGTTTCACTATTTCACTTCTTCAGTATTTGGGTCATGCAAACTCTTTTATCTACTTTAATCTTCTGGAGATCTTTCTGTCTTGCCTAATTTCAGATGAGCTGGGCAGACGCCACCGTCCCGCCTTGCTTTGTATGAGTGGCTGCTCTGTGCAGCTCCTGCTGGCACTGCCAAGAGCATTTCATGGCTTGCCTTCAAATGCTTTTCAGACCTCTCTGTGATCAGCAGTGTCCTTTGTGTTTCTTTCTCTTGTGTCTTCTGGTTTGCAGCTCACTGCTCTACCAGTATAAGCCAGCAGGATAACTTCAGGTTTGTGCTAAACTTGTAGGAATAAATGGATACAAATTAATGGTTGCTGACATTTTGCCCCAGAGTCTGTAGTCTTTGGCTCTACTGTATAGGATGTGTTCATTACCTTGGCTTTTCTTTCATGCAGTATTTCAATAGACTCGTGGTCTGCATCATTCCAGAGGTAATGCAACTGACTTGCACTAACTAAATAATTGCTGTTGTGGATATGTTTCCAATACTTTAATAACCAGTTTGTCAGCTGCCTTCACTGTGATGTGATGCTGCAAGCAAATACTGCGCAGCTTGGTGGTTTGACCACAGCAACAATCAGCTCCGAAGTGACTTTCTGCTATAGACGGTCACTTCATTAAGTATTTATGAAACTGAAATGTTTCTGTTAATAAAACAACTGTAGCTTCTCAGGGAAAGATTGATGTATAAGTGCTTTACTTCCTATACTGACTAGTAATGTCTCTGACACAGTATAACACAATTGGGGTGGGGGGGAAGATGACAGAAGCAGCAGCTTAGAGCTCAGTGGTGCCTCATAGGAGAAGAACAAGCAATAACTGTCAGTCCAGCATTTCAACCTCTACCCAGTGAGATTCAATCCCATGAGCTAACAACTTCTGCTACTTTGGTAGGTGGACACTTGCTGGTTCTGTGAACCCTATTTCAGCTTGAGGTTGTGTTCTTGAGCAAGGAAGACCATGCAGCAGGCAGTGTCCTGTATTCTTAAAACTGTCACAGGGCAGTATGGTCCTTGAAGTCACAGGCACCATTTGTTTGGCAAGGCCTAGAATTCAATCTAAAATTTGAGTAGTTTTGTGCTACTGGAAAACAGAAAATACATACGACAAATCAAAGTAACTTTGAGTTAATAGTGAGACGACAGAGTCGCTTTGTGCTTGGTATTGTTTTTAACAAGTGTGTTTTCCTATGAACATAAGCAATAGAAGGGATCTGATGACTTCAGCTATCATCAGACCCCACACCATGAGGAGATATGGCAGTGGCAGCCAGGGACCACAAGTCACATCTGATGGTTTTGAAGAGAGACCATCAGAGAAAGAGAAATGGAGTCAGGGAGCAAGTAGTTTACAAAGACCTGGGCAGCTGGACCCTTCCCTACTGGGAGAAGTTCCCTATTTCCCTGGAGTGATTAGAAGTGCTGCTGCCCAACCCAAAGGAAGAGAGAAGAGTATCTTTTTCCTCCTTCAAATGATGGATTTCTCTGTGTCATTTTTTTGGATTAAAGTCTGACTGAGAGCCTACAGTGGCCATGGCAGTCAGCGCTCAGCCTGTCAGGAGGCAAGACTGGCTTATACAAAACCACAACAGCATGTGCTAGCTTTAACTAATGTAAGCTGAAACAGCTTCCAACCTCCTGCTGCTTCCACAACAGAGAACCCAGATGACTGCAGCTGTATGATCAGCCAGCACACTGGACCCTGATCAGGTAGGGATCAAGTTGCTGTGCTGAATTTCAGTCACTCAATAGACTTTTTGACTGGATTGTGACCAGTGCACAACTACGCATTTTCCTAGCCGGGGAGATGTTTGAACCTTACTTTGTCCGTACTCTCTAGGAGTGGTTATCCTTCACCCGAATGGGAGAAGGGTCAGGCAGCACTTCAGTCTTCTTAATGTCAGAGTAGCCACACAGCCAGGAGGAAAAAGAAAATAAAAAACCCTAACTGGTTACAGTAGTAAAACACTAGGTGGGTAAGTTTATGCTTTTATGGAAACATGGACTAGCAAAAAGTTCTTTACGAGAACATCACACTTCAGTCAGGATAATTTCAGTTCCCTGATTTAGTTACAAATATTTTCTTAAAATACCCAAGAAAGAAGAAAATTGTGTTGAATATTAATACTTTCTTATGGTGCTCAAATTATAGATTTGATAAATATTTCCAATGTTCTTTGATACAGCAATGCTGTAAAAAGCAATGAATGCACAACAGAAGTCTTTAAAGTGATTAAAAATTCTTTCTTCCAAAAATAAGTAAATGGAATGAAAATTCAGCCTTTCATTTTCTCCTTTTTAGCTTTAGGTAAATACAGCCGGGAGTTCAGTTCTCTATTTGCAAACACTGCATGATAAACATAAATGTACTGATGTTAAGAATAATAATGTGATGCTAATGACTCTGAAAAGCAAGAGGGGAATAAAAGAACTGTCTGAAGGAAAGGGACAGGTAATTAGGCAAAGCAGGGAGATGAAAAGGTAGATAAGCACACAAGAAAATTACACAGTAAAGGTGATTAAGAACAAAGGAACAGAAACTGTGCATTATATACTAGTACAGAAAACAGCAGGAGCACTGAAAAGAGTGAACTGTGAAAGATGAACTTGAGCTGCAAGTGTTAAGTATTTGAAGTGTAGATACTCCCCCTTTGTGACCAGACAATCTACTCTCTTCAAAATAACTGGGGAAGACTTTGCATTGCAGTTAAAGTTGACCACAAATGAAAACAGCAAGCATGAAAGTTTTGCTTTCCATATCTGGTCTAGAGCACTTTGTCTTGACAAGCCTCCAGCTCTCTCAGCTCCACCCTTCTACCTACCTTTTGCATTGTGGTCTCACAGGAACTCCACTATCTGCTGTTCAGTGCTCCTCGGCCATGGTTTTTTCACTTGCGGCCTATTTCCTGCAATGTATTTGGCCAAGAAGTTTTCCATCTCCTCTTGGATGGACTCCCAGTAAATGGAAATTTAAGGGATGCCACCTGGATCAACACATGTAGGCTAAAAATATGAGGCTTTTGCATATGTGCAAGAGAGGATGGTTCTCAAGCTGACAATTGCAAGTCATTAACAGTCCCAATGGATCACCACAGGGATGCTAACAGGCAGTGACCAGTACATTACATAAATTAATCATGGTTTTGAGTTTTTGCTTTTACTGCTCCCTCTGTACCCCTTTTTTTCCATTGCCTTTGAGGGAATGACCCTATTTACATTACTGTGTCAGAATGCAGACAAATACAGGTATTATAGAGAGGATGACAGGAAAATTATGCTGCTANAGAGAGTAATAAAAAAAATTAAAAGCTATTAATTCATTTTATTAGTAATCATAAAATAAAACTTTCATTTTAATACTTTTTTGTGGTCAGCAATAAAATTTGGATTACTTTCCATTTGCAAGATCAGGACACTGCAGTTTGTAACATTATGCCTGGTAACTGAGAACAAACTCCCTTCGTTGTAGCCGGTTGCTACAGAGACATAGCTGAGAAGCAACAGTTTTTGTATTGCCAGTGAATGCCTCTGAATGAGGGACACTTTAATCAGAAGTTACATCTTGAAAGGAATGGTTAAAATTGCAGAAGCTCAACTTTTTCCTGAAAAAGCTCTGGCTCAGCTAGCTGCCTGGAGTGGTGACTGGAAGCTTTGACTCTTTGGGTGTATTGCTGCTGAGGGATTGCAGCTAAAGGGACTGTCAGGTTTTTCTCCCAAGGAAGGTGTGTCTGTGCAAGCAGAGCAGCATCTAGATGTTATCAGATACATGGAGGTGCAGAAAGCTACCAAAAAGTGAAGCAGAGCCATACACTGGTGCTGTTTCATGTGAAAAAGTGTCTCTGTTGCCACTGCTAATGCCAGTGGTCAATCTTCACAGAATCACAGACTGTTAAGGGTTGAAAAGGACCTTCAAGGATCAAGTCCAACCCACCTGCCAGCGCAGGACCAACTAGAGCAGGTCACACAGGAATGCATCCGGGTGGGTTTTGAATGTCCCCAGTGAAGGAGACTCCACAACCTCTCTGGGCAGCCTATTCCCATGATCTACTATCCTTACAGCTGGGGAAAAAAAAAAGTTTCCCTGTGTTTATCACTACCTAATTTTGCAGACCACACTTGCTGAATTTATCTGCAATGATGCTGTGGAAGACCATGTCAAATACTTTCCTGAGGTCAAGATAAACCACACCCACTACCAACATCTGGTTATGTCCTATTAAAAGATTGTTGGGTTGGCTAAACATGACTTCCTTTTGGTAAAGCCATACTGACTGCTCCCAATGACCTTCTTAACCTTAACACACCTTGAGTCAGTGCTGAGGATAAGTTCCTCCACCATCTTTCAAGGGATGGAGATGAAGCTGACTGGTTTATAGTCATCATTCTTGCTCTTTCTGAACACTGGAGTGACACTTGTTTTCCTCCAGTCCTCAGGCACCTCTCTTGTCCCTCATGAACTTACCAAGGATGATTCCTCTGATCGTTCTTCCATACCTTTGAGTATCTTGAACACCCAGATGAAGAACAATTAAATAAACACTACATAAAGGTATCCTCATGAAGTATCAAATAAACCATTGTAATATTAAGCTTTGTATAAGTCATTAATTGCTTGAAAGCTGTGTGCCATATTGCCTTGGTTTCCCACCTGCAAAGTGGTTAAGAGTGCTGATATTTATTTGGTGCTTGTCAAGTGGTGTATTTTTCTTAAACCATACTTTCCTCCTCACAACTGAATAAGTACTTTCTCCTCTGACAGGGTAAACTTGATTATTATCTGAGATTAACAGTGAGGATGCTCCACATTTTGATACTACTTCATTTTTTTTTTTTTTTTAGATCAACAACTATTATTATTGCTTTAATGTTTCGAACTAAATGTCACCTGTAATCCTTAAGGGTGTTATTGTAATGAAAATGTAGCTGATTTAGTGATTAACAGAGTTGATTTAATTACGTTGGGTAAATAATATTATATGCTAATGTAAGGTAATTTTATTTCTTTTTAATCTAAGAACCCTATATGCTGCAATCAGATTCTTTAAATATTTACTGAAGCGCTTAGATATAATAAATCTGATAGAATTATTCTTGAGTGACAGGATGGTAGTGCCAGCATAGTTTCCTTGGAAGCATTTCTAGAAAAGATGCTGTGCTATAGCTGCAAGGGAGACAATTTCTGAGGCATTCCCACAAGGCTCTTCTTTGTACTTAGCCCATGAGTTACTCTGAAGTTGTAGTTGACTGGCCGGGGAAGCAGACTCTCCACACCTGACCTCCCTTCTCTTTTTCCAGTGTTCCACAGTTCCCCTTGGGCAGAGAAGAAAGTAGGGGCAGGGGAAATCGTCTTGGGCAAAGGAAAAGTGGTTGGCAGTGCAACAGTGGTAGTGGGAGGTGGGTCACAGTTGCAGTGGGACAAAATGTGATGAGGATTCCCTTTGGGAGAGTCATATCTGAAGTCAGAGCAGAGGCTCAACTTTTGTTTCTGGTTCTGCTTCTCCACTGACTGTCCTGACTTCTGCAAAAGTGACAGAACAGTGTGTCTCCCCAAATAAGTACTATACAGCAGAGTCTCACTGCATCTATCTGCATTTTATTCCTGTTAACATTTATAAAGAAAATGAAATATTTACTGCTTTAATACATGTAGGCCTTAGGAGCCTCATAAAAATTCTCTATTGGTTCAGTTTTTCGCTACACTGTTATATAAAACTGCTATAAAGATCCATGAAGTTTCTAACTACAGAGAAGGTTGTGTAAGTCTGTGTCTGCCTCTTATTGTGTTTTGAATATAGCCACTGGAAACTGCATAGGCATTTTGTTACAGACCTGTGCATTCCCAGACATCTCCTGAGCCAGACAGTGTCTTACAATTCACTTAGAGATGAAGCCCCTGTTTGAGTAAAGCTATGGCAGATACTAGGCAAGATCTGAACATAAAGAGTGAGCCTTTGAAGGCTGTAGCAGCTGCTGGGAGATGAGCTATGCTAAAACTCATAGATTGGTGAAGTTGGAAGGGACCTCAAAGATCATCTAGTTCCAAACCCCTGCTGTAGGCAGGGACACCTCCCACTAGTACAGGTTACCCAAGACCTCATCCAGTCTGGTCCTGAACACCTCCCTGGGTAGCCTGTGCCAGTGTCTCACCACCCTCACTGTAAAGAACTTCCTCCTAACATCCAGTTTAAATCTCCCCTCTGCCAGTTTAAGCCCATTGCCCCTTGTCCTGTCATTGCAAGACCATGTAAATAGTCCCTCCCCATCCTTCCTGTAAACCCCCTTCAGATACTGGAAGGCTACTATCAGGTCTCCTCAAAGCCTTCTCTTCTCCAGGCTGCAGAGCCCCAACTCCCTCAGCCTGTCTTCATAGGAGAGCTGCTCCAGCCCTCTGATCATCTTTGTGACCCTCCTCTGGACCCGCTCAAACAGTTCCATGTCCTTCCTGTGCTGAGGGCTCCAGAGCTGCACACAGTACTCCAGATCAGACCATTTCAAGTAGGTACTTGCATGAGGATCAAGCCTGTTCAAAATGCCTGTCCAGCTTATGCTGAATATTTGAAAAATTTACTCTACATCTATAGAACAACTTCAGAGTTACCAGATGATATTCAGCTTTTGTAAGGATGGGATCCTCAAAAGCAGTAAAACTTATATGAATTTAATGACTCGGGTCAGTAGCAAGCTTACAAATATGCAGAGAGTTGAAGGGTCTTTTTTACTCAAAAAATAGGTTAACACTAAACCCACTCAGCTACTTTGCAGTCTTCACAGCAATGAAGTATATGCTACTTCTTTTTTCTTTTTTAATGCTGAGATAACCCTGTTCTTCATAACGGAAAAAGAACATCTGATCTACTGTCTACCATGAGCATTGAGTAACAGGTTATCCTAACACAACAGAGAATACTAATAGCAATCTGAGTACATGCCTGTCTAAATTAAATACCTCAACAAGAATTTATTTATCTTGGCAGAAATTATCAATGTTAAATGAAAAAGGGGAAAGCAATAATAAAGAATCTCATCATGAATAAAACTGTCAGAGAGTAGAACTGGAGATGATATCTGGACAAAGAAAGGCATAAAATCCTCCTACGAGAAGTAGCAATGTTTAGAAGAAGCTGCAAAGACAATAGTACATCACTAAACTCTTCACATATTGTCATGATTAACCAAATGCAAGGAAAACTCCAAAGTGGAAAATATCTGCAGGACAAGACCCCTCTAACTGCAGACTACTGATACAAGGAACAATGTGCAATAATGTGTGCTGGTTTGAGGCTAATTGGAATATTTTAATAGACAAAATTATACTATAGGCTGTGAAAGGAAAACATCATGATGTCTACTTCACTCATACGCTTGCTGGAGAATTGTTTGGGAACACTAACCAAAACAATTGATAAGTCAGTCTCTCTCTGTCGCTTGCTTGAGCAGGAGCTGCTGGTGGAATCTAGCAGCTTCTGGGCTCTGGCTCCTCTGCTGATTAATCCTCACTAACCACTTTTTCTTCTAACCCCCCTGGCCGATCTTCCTAATTTACCTTGCACGTAAGGCAAACCTTGGGGTAAGGTACAGGGGTGGGGAGAAGGTGGAAGGGTGGTTGGGAGCCCCTCCTGGGGTCTCTGATTTCTGGGAGGGGAGTTGTGTTGCTGTATTACCTTTTACTTGTATATTTCTGTAAATATTGTGTATATAGTGTAAATATCTGCTGTACATTGTGCAAAGCTGTAAATATAGCTTTTGGTAGTAAATACCTAAACAAGAAAACTCCTAACAGCTTGTATTATACACTCTGAATTTAACCTTTCTCAGCTAGGGTTAGATTTCTCTGTGGAATACACTGGATTTCACCATTCTCCTGCATTACCCAGTAGGTGTGACCAGGACCTTCAGCAGACACCACCCCTCGGACAGGAACAATGTGCAATAATGTTATCCTTGCAAGACAAGCTTCTAAGCTCTTTATGGTCTATTCTATCAAACTGACAGCTGACATTGTGAGCATTGGGCACCACCTCCTTGCCCTTGCAAAATTCTGTGATTTGTACTCTTGATACCCAGGACTGATCAGCAGGTGAGATCTGAGAGTGGTCAGCCTGTTCAGTAATGATGTCCACACAAACTGTATAATGCATGTATGTCAGGGCTGGTTGAACATCTTGCTGCTACAGATAACTAATTTTCAGACCTGAGCTCTGAGAAATGTGCAACATGTGATAAAGTTAAAAACTATTCTGTAATCTTCTGCTTTTGGTACAAAAGGCAGTTTTTTACATATATTAAACATAATTTCCAGGAACTAAGCTGTGACAGTTGTAAATCCATGTGCATTGCTTACAGCTTCACCCTATAGTGATAGCTTATTGATATTTATATTGCATTTAAAAGTATCAAGGTTCTGCACATTACTGTAAATAAGTATGCCTCTACAGCTTCATCCAATCATTTTCAACTATAATTGGATGTACTGTGGAAACAAAGCCTGGTTTCACATATGCAAGCAGGGAAACTAGACTTGTAAGCACCTGTTTTGGGGACCTAACAGCCAGTTCACACTAATGGATCTTTATAGCAAATATATATATTATTATTCTTCAATGTAGCTTATTTTTAATTTCTTCAGAGCCAAGCCAGGTAGATTTCGGGAAAGTGTAGCCTGTGTTCAGGTTGTGAAAAGCTTTTTCCAGAAGCAGAAGGCAGAGCAACCTTCTGCATGAAAAGTGCCTGCTCTGGTCTTAGGACCATGAAGATTGTCTGGGTGTGGATGGAACCATGAAGAGTGAAGAAGTTAAAATGGTAGGGCATTGTGGCAGGTACAATGGTCAGATGGGAAGGTATTTTGGAGAGGGGAATGGAAGATGTAGGACAAACAAGGAGGGGACTCAGGTGTATAGCATGTGGGAGGCTTTGGGGTAAACAACTAAAAGTCTTTGGAAGTATTGACAGAAAGGACAGAGATGGAATTGGGCTGGAATAGATTTGGGACAAGAGCTTGAGGAACAGGACTTCTGTACTGGGGAGAGTAGAGGAGCTGCAGGACTTAGACTGCAGGTTGTGAAGCAGTGGGTTGTAGGTATCGCAAACTTGCTCCATCCGAGCATCTGAGATGACTTGGGAGCAGGCACAGTTCTCTCTTTCACCCATTCCCTGTGGTGCTTGTCTTTCCTGATCTGTGGTCAGAGCATGTGAACTCCAGTCCCAGAGTCTGCCTTTGGGTTAGAATGGTGCTATTTTAACATTCAGAGTTTTGTTTGACTTTAGGGGCTATTCTTACACATAGACCTGTCAGGCTAATACATGCCCCTTAACATCCACATTTAGTTTGCTCTGAACAATACAGAAAACTGAGTTCATTCACCTTAGCCTTTGGCTGCCTAAAGCTTTCAGGTACGGAATAAAATAGCAGCATAAAAAGAGCTTTACTTTTACAAAGTATTGCAAGCTGAATCTGCAAAATACTGATGGGAACTAAAAGGCTTTCTCTTATAGAATACTGAATGATCAGTGTTGGAAGGAATCTTAAAGTTCATCTGGTTCCACCCAGCTGCCATGGGCAGGGATGGTCCACTACACTAGGTTGCTTGAAACCGTATCCAACATGGCCTTCAACACTTCCAGGGAGTGGGCGTACCCAATTTCTCTAGGAAATCTCGTCCAGGGTCTCACCACCCTCACAGTAAAGAATTTCTTCCTAATATCTAACCAAAATCTACCATCTTTCAATTTGAAACTGTTACTCTTCATCTTATCACCATACTCCTTGATATAGTGTCATAGAATCATAGAATGGTAAGGTTGGAAGGGACCTCAAGGATCATCTATTCCAACCCCCTGCCATAGGCAGGGACACCTCCCACTAGTACAGGTTACTCAAGGCCTCATCCAATCTGGCCTTGAACACATCCAGGGAGGGAGCATCCACAACCTCCCTGGGCAACCTGTTCCAGTGCCTCACCACCCTCACTGTAAAGAACTTCCTCCTAACATCTAGTCTAAATCTCCCCCTCCCCATCTTTTCTGTATGCCTCCCTTTAAGTACTAGAAAACTAATAGAAGGTCTCCCCTGATCAGTGGAAAATCGTGGAGTTTTTTCAGTCTAGGAAGTATGTACTTTGAATTGAGTGAGACAAAAGAAAATGTTAAAGAAAAAAAAAAATCATTTTTAGTCATAAAGAAAACACAAAGCAATTCTTTGTAACATCCTGCATATAAAACACCTGACACGAAATACTGAATGGCAGCTAGAAAACAAGGTATATAGAATAAATGAATTAATTTTCTCTTCCCTTTCCTGTCACTTTGGACTGTTGAGTCAATATCAGTCCCCAGATCAGAGGCTAGGTCAGAGGGACTTTAGGTGCCATGACCAGCACTGAGCTGCTGAAATCCAAACTGACAAGTATTCTGACTGAATGCCAAGGCTCTCAACACTTGCAGATGTGTGTTGTTTTGGCAGTCTTTGGGTAGGAAGGCACTTCCGTTGTATTTAATCCTCACCAGGCTTCACAGATTGAGAGTCTGTCATCTTTTTCTCAAAGGGTCTTGTATATCAGAGCTCATCTAGTGGTTTGGTCTCAGCACCAAATAAAGATGACAAGAGAGGTGATATTGTTTGTCTCCTGTTATCCAACAATTTAGCAGTCGGAGCACTTACTCGGAATGCAGAAGATGTGGATTCAGTTACTGCTTTTGTTGTGCCACATGAATTTAAGTTTGGGCTACCCTGAGCTATGTGAGGACCCTCAAGTCCTTCTACTCAAACTGTTCCACTGTTCCACTTTGCCTGACATAATTAAATATTAATTGGACCAGACTGAGAGAGTAAATGACTTTTTATCGCCTGGCAACTAGGCCACTAACCCAGGAGAAAAAAAAAAATCTCAAGTCCTAGCAATCATTTTACAACTAGAACCACAAAACTAATTTTAAGCCTGTGAATGTTTGTTAAATTTTTAGAAACATTTAACAACCCTCACTATGCTCAGCCCTTTTGAGAACCAATTCACTATATTGAGATGCCTAATGTAAGGACATGTGCACTGAAGCTTATAGCTCCATTTTAAAAATAACAACAAACCCCCCCTACACCTTTCAGCTGACTTTGAAGAATCTGAGAACAAAGTTCAGCTCAGTTGATGCTGCAGGAGATGATTCACTTTGGAGGTTTTTCAAGAAAACACAGTGAGCTGCTATAAATCACTGCCTCAGTTACCCAGTTTGAAACAAGAGGGCTGCTATTTCTGGAAGTCTTGTTGGGAGCACTTACATTTCCAGACAAACCTTTTCTTTCATAAACTTGAAAAATAAAAAATTTATAGTTTCTTATAAGATTCAAGTCTACATTTCCTGCTAGTATAAGCCACCATCAGATGGATTAAGATAGACTTTCCAAGTTGTATTCCTGTGCAGGGCATCGTTAGAGCTTACCCCACAAGCCGCAAAACACACAGAAACCCTTGTCCTGGTGTGACACCACAGCCATCCCTGGAGCTGTTTGGGAGGAGTTTGTCTTATGTGAATGCTTCCTGTCTTGTCTCCCATGTGTCTGTGATGAAGCAGCAGGAGCCAGCACAGGTAGTTGCAGTGTTCGGGTTTATTACAGGTAACCACATGCCTGTTGAACTCATGCTTTTGATTCTTCACAAGCTGTAAGTACAAGGTTTAGCTTTACAGAGGCTGGGTCTCATGGGCCTCTTAGAGTAGCTTCGTACCTCCCCTATTTGTGTCATATAGAATGAGGTGACTCCATCACCTTTTAGTGATCCAGGAGCATGGAAGCATTAAGAGGTGACTGGCCTCGTGCAGACAAGAGCAGGCAGTGACAGACTGTTGCCCACACAGGGATCTCTGCCTGTGCAAGGGCAATAGGTGCTCTGGGTAGGAGCCACCTCGACATCAGGAAAATCTTCTTTTCCTGTGAGGGTGATAGAGCACTGGAACAGGCTGTCCAGGGAGGTTGGGGAGTCTTCTCTTGAGACTTTCGTAGACCTGTCTAGATCTATTTGTGTGTGACCTACCCCCAGGTGATCCTGCTTTGGCAGGAGGGTTGGACTTGGTGATCTCTGAAAGTCCCTTCCAACTCTTAACATTCCATGATTCTGTGATTTGGATTCAGGGTGTGAAAATGTGACCAGCCCCACACGGGGCTCCTGCATATCCTACTGTGGGGCTGACCCATCAGTGGAGGTTTTTTCACAGTTTAAATAATTGAACTGGCAATGCTGAATAATAAATGATTTTAAACATTTCATAAAATTTAGTTATTAAACATTAATTTATTTTTTTTTTTACTTTCAATATCTTTTCTCTCCAAACCACTTATATTCACTGGTCTGCTTTAAAAGCACAGTACCAGCTATCTCTTCACTGGAAAATACTTTAAACTCAAATGAAATATATACAAATACATCTTTAGTTTTCCTAAGATACTCACAGTAGAAGCAAGTATATAATGTTTCTGTAAGTGAAACTAGATGTTGCAGTGTCTGCCTGTCTTTTTAAATTGAAAAACTGATCCTTGAAAGGGAGGGGATCCTGTTGTGCATTCTCAAAAATGAACTACTCATACGGCTTGTGGGTTTTTTCAAGCATTTTATTATTGTATCATGCACTTCAGATTTCTCATGATAAAAATCTGACAGTAAAAATATTGCTTACTCCAAGTTATTCATAATATTGGAGAAATGTACAGACCAGAATCAAATGAGACATTAATTTTACCATTTCTCTCTTTAATAAAATGTATTCTTTTAGTAGAATTAGGGAGGGCCTTTGCAGATAGACAAAATTACATGACCAGGGTTTTTTCTTTTTCTAGAGGTTTTTCATTAAAGATTCACAACAAGGCACACCTGAATAATTTACGTTGCTTTAATTCACTGGGCACGATAGTTGAGGTTAAAAAGACCACAGTCATTCAGGCAATGTGTTCCACAGGAAGAGCTTTATTAAAGCCACTCTCTTTGAATAGAACACTCTCTGTGTGTGTATGTATGTATCTACAATTTCATGTTGGCTCATATTTGTCTGTTCTCTGTAGGTGGTTTCCAGTTTTAAGATGATAGATTGATAGTGGAATTATTTGCTGTTTAATAAACTCAGGGCCATATACACTCAAATCAGTTTTTAAAAAGTGCCTTTGGTATTTTACATCCTTGCCTCATGTTAAAATGAAGAGTCGCAGAGGAATGTACTCTTGACCCTAAAGGACAGAAACCTTTACATTCTCTCAGCGACTCTCACAGTGATTCATGACAATGCAGTGTACTTAATACAATATGGTTTTCAGACAGTCCTGTAATAAAATATATAGCTCATAATCTTCAAGTCCATAAACACAGGTCATTGCCTCATGGGAACTCCCATGATTTAAGTCTGTGAAAATACTGCTGTATATTGTAGATCTGGTGGAGCCCTTACTAGGATTTTTGCAGAGACCAGTCCCCCATACAGAGGTGAAAAACTTAACGAATGAGTTTATCCATACATTTGCATCCAAATAGTAGAAGATACTTTTTAAACCCTGCAGAAAGCTGACTGCATGGTTTACAGCTAGCATGGATGCGTGGATGATAGTGTCCATGCACGCTCAGACGTTGATCTCTATGCAAATCTCATCTTCAAAATGCTGACTGCTGCNGCCATGTTGAGATCTGAAGTTTTAAACTGAGACCTTAAGAGTAAGATTTTATGATGCCTAGTTGTTTTCCAAGCTTAAAGGTATGGAAAGAAGACTGGAAGCTTCCATTGATGCTAAAGTATTGTGATTTTTCCCACAAAATGTATACTTTAATGTTGCAGCTCATGTTTCCAGGTGAAATCATACCTGCAAAGTATGTCAAAATTGATAGTTGATATTCAGTGTGAAAACTGGATAGCACAGTCAATTTAAAGCCAGTGAAATCATTAAATGCTTTCATAGAGACGGCAATATCTGTGCAGATGTGTATTGTAGTTTTCATTGAAGTACATAGGAACATGCTGACACATTCCAAAACAGAGTCATAGTATTTTATCTAAGATATAAGCTTCTACACAGAAGTAAAGGAAATGTGTTCAATTCAGCACTAAGAATATAGCAAGATAGAAAATCAACACAGGAACAGGTTTCCTAACAGCACAATTCTCATGTTACTGTAAATATATCTACAGAAAATATTATGGCACTGAATGGTGGTGAAGTCCTCTTTATGTGGTGCTAGTTCAAGTGCTACTTCTCAGATAAGCTAAGCTTATTAAAAATATCCTTTGTTAACTCTGTCAGAATAATTATGGAAGAAAACAATAGCAATTATATTGCAAATTCTCTGAAAAGTAATAATCCAGAACTTTGTCTGACATCTAAATTAGATTAGTGCAAGAAATTGCAAATTAATTCAACTCAGTCCTTCAGACTTCTTACTCTGGGGGGGGAAAAAAATCTTTCATACATAAGAGGTACTTTCAAGATTGGTGAAACCTTCAGTCCATCTCCCATGATCTTTGTCCTTTTGGTTTCAAAAAAAATAATTTCCGGAAGATGAACCTCAGATTCTTCATCATGTTAGATATGGAATTAACTCTTCTAAAATCCCTGGGTTTGGGTTTTGTTTTGTTTGTTCATTGTTGGGGTTTTCTGGTTTTGGGTGGGTTTTGGTTTTGTTTTGGTTTTTTTAGGGTTTGGTTTGGTCTGGTGGTTTGTTTTTTTCCCCTGTAACATGTAACTACTGTGTCAGCACATACTGAATCCATAGTGGCTGAAATTATTGGCTGCTTTACCCATTGGCTCACATGAAATAATTCCTCTTTCAAGCAGAAGGTCAAGCCCGATATCTTCATGACTCAGTGCCTCCTCAGTAACGTGCTTGTGGTGTTTAGGGTTGAATTCATACACTTCTTGGGGTTTAAACCCTATGTGTGCAGCAACATACAAAATGTGCCTATGTCCCTTATCCAGTGCTGGAGAGATGTTAGGGTGCAGAGTCTGTAGGCAAAGGACTGCCTTGTACCAAATGGATAGAGGTAGCTGGCCGGTGAGTAAGTTATGTAACTGCCTCTTCTGCAGCATGTCACACTGGATTCAGCAAAATCTGTTATGAATGTGGCCCTAAGAAATACCAAATCCAGGAGCGTTTGCTATATGAGAGCTGCTCTGTGAATGGGAGCAGGTGAGCATTTTGCCACTTTCCCAGTATTGTATCCCTTCTGCTGAGCCACCGTGTTCATACTGGCACCCTTCATCTGTTCCCACATCAGACATCCTGCTCTTCAAAATTGCTGAGCATCCAGAAATTCTTACTCATCACAGTGGGAGCTGTGGGATAAGTGGTCTGGAAAATCAAGTGGTATGTCTCTTCACTTGAAATAGCATCTCAGGAACTAGTTTTGAAATGCTTGTCTGAAATCCTTTTCTTTCTCCTTGAATGTCTGAAGTACTCATCAATTTATGAACTTCTGATTCAGTCGATCAGCATACAAACAATAATCCTACTCAGAACACAGTATAAATCTTCCATTGGCCTATTCCTCAGAAAGCACAGATATGCAGTGAAATAAAAGTAAGCAATAGGAACTTACTGGATTATTTTCTTTTTCCAAAAAACAACAGTTCTCTAATGAGAACAACGTCTTGTCAATTCAGTTCCCTTCTCAGCAGTCTGCTGCTGCCCCAGCAGCTATCAGAGGATATCTCAAAGTAGACTGAATCAGCATTGGCCGCAGGCCTCAATTGGACTGGCCTTTCCCAGGGTTTTGCCACTCCTGGCTGCAAGACTGGGATCTTGAAAGTGACCACCAAGGCATAACTTTGGAAAACCCACCTCAGTGGGCTAGTCAGGAGTTCTCAGCAATTTTAAATCTTTTGTGCATGTGTGTGATAAAATGTAAGGATTGTTTAAAGAGGAAAACTGACTTTTTTTCCAACGGTATTATATTTGAGTTAGTGCAGTGGGAATCCTGAGTTCCTGTGAGCCTGTTTCTTGTGCCTTCTCCAACTAGTTAAGATTGCTGTTAATGCTCATTTCTGCAGGCAAAGCGCTGACCTTCCTTCCATTCTCCCATTAACCAAGACAAGTCTCTCCCACCCATTAGTGGCAGAGAATGCTACTTCTCCCACTTCCTGGCTTTGCTGGCAGCTGCAGACAAATGACTGTCCCACTAATAGTCCCTCTGTTCCAGAGATTAGTGCTTTAAGCATGTGAAAACAATATTTCTCAATTTATTTTGACAGGGGTTTATTTGTCAAGTTTATGGAAAGCTTAACTAAGTCGGTTGCTGTGACACTCCTCCCAAAATCATCTTTGACTGATTCCAGTGAAGAAGTTGGGATTTCCTCACTGCCCATAGTGGTTTTTCCTGCCACGCATCCTTGTTGGTGTTTTATCTTTCCACCCACCCAACAGCAAGCACACTGTAGATAAAAGCATTTTTCTAATCTCCTTCTTCTGTGATACAGCTACCCTATTAAGACAAAAAGATTGACTACTAGTATACCTCTGACCTTCAGTAGAATTATGTTGCTGGAGGTGACTTAGGCAAGCAAATGTTATGAAACTCTTTTTAACCATTTATACCTGACTTTTTTTGTCTAAGGAGAAATAAATGTGTATTAACCAAATATGAATTCCAGAGAGCAGAAAGTTTTCACCATTAATGTAGTGTATTTTGGGGTAGCTCCCAGTATGAGTAATGTGGGGGACCTAACTGCTTTTCAGAAAGAGATTACTTCATGAATAACATTATATGATGAGGCTACCTGCAGAAGTGGGCTAGACATGATGATCCTTGCTGACAATGGCAGCTCAGTTCTGCAAAGTGGACAGGCACTATGACAACAGCCTCTAAAAGCCATATTGCTTAATTGACCTATGTGCTTAACTCCAAGGAAGATTTATGGGGAGCATATTGAGGGGAAATGGTGATTGTGATGACAATTCGTACTGTAGAGTCATAGGTGTGCCTTTGGGCTTAATTGAGAAGGCAGCAGGTATGCCTTTAACATTAAGCATGACAGTATCTTCTTTATAAAACAAAATCCCAAACCTCTAGAAATTGACTGTATCCTTTCAGTTTGTGTAAACAGCCAGGAGCATTGTTCAAACCTATCAGAAAGTAAGAAATATCCTTAGGGCAGAGTTGGAGAGAAACACTGAGGAGTACAGCAGTGAGTACAGGAGACTATGCCCCATACTCCTATGTGTTGTCTCTCTGGAGTATGCGATGCTGATCCCCTGCAGTGTTGAGTGATGAACAGTGACAGCCTGAGAAATGAGAGGTCTTCCACTGCAGCAGAAAAAATCAGTCCCTGTGCTTAAAGACACTGATACCCTCCCCAAAACAGGGCAGTAGCTTTCTACAGGGAATTATGCTACGCAGAGACTAGTTGGGGCATGTCATTAGTGGTACCTGCATAGCATGTATAACAGCAAAAAGCATTTGCAAACACTTCATTAAAATTAATTTAATGGCTGGATTTAAACTGTTATCCCACAGGTTAAATGCCAGCTCCCAGTGTATAAAAATGCACAATAATCACTGCATCAATAACTACATTTCTTGCTCTAATCTGTAACAAGAGGAATGTTGCCCATGCGGTCGAGTTGTGCTGGAGGCCTTAGCTTTCAGCTGCTGTTGTAAGAGCTGTCATCTGTCACATTTTCTTGTCATGTTCATATTTTTACTATTGTTCTCTGGTTAAGAAGGAGGGGTTTTTTCGTTTTGAGTGTGATGGTTTGGGAGTTACCCACCCCCACACACAATGAATTCACCCAGACACAACTCAGTCGGCTGGAAGTTAAGGAAGCTATATTTGCAGCTTAGTTCTCTGACTCTCTTCAAAAGAACTGAAGCAGGTTGACCATCCCACTTGTTCATGTTCTCGTCAAATTGGTCATGCAGGATTATTCAAAGTGACCTATGTGGCTGCTGATGTCTAGGTGGAATTTGTCTCTTGGGCCAGAATTACTTTGCACGAGGTGGGTGTTTCTGAAGGCAGAACCACGCACCCATTCAGATGATGAAAGGATGGTACGCTTTGCCAGATGGGATATGGAGGTTTTCATTTTCTCCTTCAGTTCTTTCATGCTATCTTTAATGCTATCCTTTATATATGTAGACATAGTTTTTATGGCAGAACGTGACAAGCTGTCCTCTATCTGCTTCAGTTAGCCAGTGAATTCACCCACAGTGAGAGGCCTTCCATTATCACTCCTTGATAGAAACCTGTTAGTCAAGATGTTAGCACAGGATGAAGGAGCAAGCTTAATAAGCTTCTTTGAGACCTCTTCCAAGAGGAACATCATCAGGCTCATGTGTACCATGATCTCTATACAGCACTTCCTTCACAGCAAATTCCTTCAGAATCTGAATTCCCTGCTGAATTGTTCTGCTTCCTAGCTGGCCATGGCAAGTCATCTCATGAAGGATATCTCATAGCCACAACCAACAGGAGCTGTGTCCACAAACTAACCTTACCCAGAGGACTTGCCAGGTATTTGTCCATTCCGCTCTCCTTTGTGAGTGGCCCTAGCTGCTTTGCAGGCTTGTCTCCTACCTGTAGGGAATTGGCATCTCACCAGCCAGCTCAGGCTTAGCTCTCCTGATTCTCTTGAATATTTCTTTCTAACTTCCCTGATCTCTTTGAGGGGATCACAGGAATCCTGGATGTCATCCTCCCCTTCCTCTGATTGTCCTTGGCCTAGAAACAGAACTTTCCTACAAGCACTCTTAAACTCCTCAGAACCATTCTCCTTCTTGGCAGCAAATGCCACATTGCTCTTTTCATCACTGCATTGTGGTCTAAGTATATTGGCCAAATCTCTAAGGATGTATTTTTCCTCCTCTTGCTTTTGTGTACCAGAGGTCCCCTCTCATAAATCCTCTCTTTGTCATGTGTTTGATCTTAGCTTGGGCTTTTGCAGGAGCAAGAAAGGCAGTAGTGGGTAGTCCTTCTAGTGGGTCTGAATCTCTGATGGTCTGAATTTCTGTCTGTGAATTTGAATTTGCTATAGGATTAGAAACTGCTGCCTGTGGAATTGAATGGGGTACTGAATTAGAAACAGCTGAAACCTGGACAGTTTGAAGAGAAACCACCCTTTGGCCATCTGCCATGTTATAGGTAGAAAATGTACTCTTGGATGAACTCCCAGAATCTGCAGTAGCTGTGTCCCCTTTTTCTCCACACACCCCATATGAATTTGAGAATCGTTGTTTACAGAGCAAGGAGGAGATTGTTTTCATTCCATATGAAGAGCTTGTGAGCTTTTAGAAATCTGCCTCTTTTGTTTTCTTAAAGCAACCACATTGGAATTTCTCACACAAACATTCCTAAAATCAGAATTATTAGGGCTATATTCATACATGATAATCAGAGTACTTATTACATGTACTTGCTACAGGGGTCTGGTAGTTCAGTTTTTGGCCAGACAACATGTATTAAAGCTGTAGGAGGAGAAAAAGGAGGTGTAATATTTCCTGACTTATTAAAAGCAGAGTTGGTAACAGGTTCAGTAATATTAAAGCCTATCCAACCCAGACAGTAATTTCCAAATTCCAGGAACATCCCTTTAAGCTTTCTCCATATCGTATCAAAGATCAATGAATCAATGTTTGCTGTCAACCAAAGATTAAAAAAAACAACAACAAAAAAAAAACCCCAGGCTCCTAATGGGTAAAAAACAGAAAATAAAGTGTAAGACAGTTTTATCTTAACTTCCAGACTTCATTAGCAATCAAGTTGAATTAACCCCATGTTAGGCACCAAAATAAGATGCGATGGCTTAGGAGGTACCCACCCACACACAATGAATTCACCCAGACTAGACTCAGTGGGCTGGAAGTTAAGGAAGCTATATTTACAGCTTAGCACAATTTACAAACATGCATATATATATATAACATACACAAATATTTACAGTTATATATGAGTTATAAGTAATACAGAAACACAAAAATCTCTCCCAAAACAATCAGAACTGCCAGGAGGCTCCCAATCCAAACCCCACTCCCCCTTCCCTGTGTTCTCACATGATAAATCTGGAGAGATCTGAGATGAGATATCAAACAGATGACAAGAAGGTTAGAGGGGAAAAAGGGTTAGGTCAGATTAAAGACTTAAGGCAGATGCAACCACACAGACCACCAGAGAGAAGTGAGAACTGACAAGTGTGTGAGAAGTGAGTGTCTTATCTATATTTCGACTAGTTGTGTTTCTCAGCAGAAGGAGTGATATAGGTTACTACTGTCTTTTTTTCTTCTCACAACTAAGGATTTAATTTATCTCAATAAAATATTCCAATTGCCCTCAAACCAGCACACTGAGTAACTCTGGGAAGTACAAAGATGGAGAAATTAGACAAAATTATTTTAATGTTCTAATTGATAACACTTGTTACAAAAAAAACCAAACCTCTGATTTTTTTTTTATTTTTTTTTAGTTTAGGAAGTGAAATGAGACTAAAGGTTGGATTTTTTTTTTTTTTTTTTTTTTAGTTTTGTTTGTTTGTTTGTTTTAAAGAAAGCAAAACCATCTGGACTCATTGTGGAGCCCACTGAAGGCTACAAGGCTTTACAGGAATTCTTTCATGTTTGCTGGTACTATAGACACTACTCTAATAGATGAGATGCTATATCTACCCAGCCTGATAGCTTGTCTCCAAGAGGGGCTAACAGTAAATGTGTCAGAAGATGCATGTGTTGTATTTTGTTAAAGAGGTTTAATTTTCAGGGTAGAAATTAAATTACATGAAACATCTACAGATGTTTTGAGGGTGTTGTCATAGAGTACTAAATTTTTTTTTTAAAGGAAAGTATCAAAATGTTAATGAAATATTTTATTAGGAAAAGGCATGTTTAAAAAAGCAGTTCAACGAATAAGCATTTCTGAATTAAGACCTGACCTCCATAAACAGTGTTAAAGATGCCAAAATTCTCGGACAGTGCTGAGGGGTCCTCCTTAGCTGCTAGTCTCTTAAGTGCAGTCTCTTAAGTTTTTTCCAAGGCTTTGTTCTTCCTTTGAGATGTTTCACAGCAATTTCACTTAATAAATTTTACCTTACATTATCAAAACTTTAATGAATTGCTTCCTGTTACTCATTAACCTTGCAGGTTTCTCTTTAACTTTGAAATAAACAGTAGGCACAAAATTTTTCTGTTGATTCAAGATGCTGTAACAACTTGACATGGATGAAAATTAACCTGGTAAACTCCACTTGGGTCAGAAAATGTCCCAGCTTTTAATCTGCTGACCCTTCAATGAGAAACTTGCCTGTGACCATTAATTAATAAATTATAATGAATTAAATGTTCACTTGGAAAAAAAAACCTCAAGAAATGAATTACTTAAAGTACATACCATGAAATATTAAATCAATGCAAAGCTAAGTTAGCAAACATTTTCTGTTCTGTGGTTGAGTGGTAGTCTCTGGCTGAGATGCCTTCTCCAAAGAGTCTACTGGGTCCATCCCCATGAATGCATGGTGCCACTGCTGAGGCTGGGGTCCTATTTCAGTGCTGGCAATCGCCCTCTCTCTTCTGTTCCCCACCACCAGTGCCTACAGACCACTGACCATACTGGGGAATTAGATTCTGAATAAGACCTAGGTAAACTGAAGCTGATCCTGTCAGTGCCTCCCATCCCCCCCACTCACTATGCTCAGGGATTGGGTGTATGGATTGTTTGTATGGGGGCCCCACACCCCAAATACAAAAGCTGTCCCAGAAAGCAAACAGAAATATTCAGAAATAGACCCAGCTGCAAGGAAAACTAGAAGCGGATTTGAGTGCTGGCTACCTGTTTCAAAGCGTTGATTTTGGGCTTTTTAAAGTTTATTGTTGTGAGAACTATGCCACTTATAGGTACGAGAAGAGTTAGCACATTTTATGGGCCCTGAAAAAAAAAAAAATGGTGTATCTCAACTCTGGGCTATGTGAGTTATGTCTTTCAGCTGCACTGGTTGTGTTTTCTTTTTTCACATACTTAACTAAATATTTTCCGGTAAACTCTAAAATTAATTTGAGAAGCAGGCTGGAGATGTCAGATATCATACATGGTTGTCTTTGACACAAGCAAGAAGCGTGTCTGACTTACAGATACACTTCATGCACGCCAGTCTGAGTAATTTCCTGAATTCTAATTCTTAGGTGGTAGAAGATCTCATGGAGGTCATTTCATCATCTGAGCATTGCCTGTTAAAATGGGGACAAAAGAGAGGATAACAAAGTGTTCATCTGTACACGAAAAGGTTACTTAGAGAAATTGACGTCAAAAGCTTTATCTGAAGTTAAGAATTATTCTGTTATCAGGAAAGACCATAAATGGGCATCCCAGTTAACCAAGCCTGAGAACCCAGACACCTTACTTGCACGTGTCTCCCCTGGGAGAAATGTGGCACTGAACTGTGACCCCAGACGCCATTCCCCAGCACACACATGGTGGCTCCCCCTCTGCAGCGGGCTTTCCAGTCCTGGATACCTGAAGCGTTCTGAGCAGGTAAAATGAAAACATGACAATATGCTATCTGCAGACACTACTGAGGTGTGCACCTGAGAACAGTCTGTCGGGGAAGTGGGAACGAAGATTGTGGTCATGTGTAGTTCCAAAGGCCCTGTAATTGATTGTGAGTGAGACTGCAATAGCATTCCAAATCCAATTCCAGTTACTGCACTGTGCCCATCTAAATCCCCCCAATGTGTTATTTGGATATTGTGCTGCCTTATAGATTCTCCATAAACCGCCAGGCAGGGCTGCTGTGTGCAGTTAAATTATTGTTGGACTGTAACACACAAACTGCCCAGAAACTGCCTGTGCACAGCAATATACAATTCTGTACAGAGTTTGTTTTTTAACAAGACGTCGTCTACATTTTTATGATCATATATGGGTGCCAGCTCTGGGCATCTTCATTAATTTTGCTCTATCTTCTACTGAAGATACCATATATTGTGATTATTGGTTGTCCATTGCAATTGGTTGTGACCATGTCCTAGAGTGATGTACATATGTTTTTATTCTAATTCTGTGCAAGTTTTCAGTCAAGAGCAGATGAGTTTTGAAGAACAGGTGTGCTGGAAGTGAAGCACTTGAATTTAGGAGATTGGGAAACGACGCTTTATTGTCTGAGCTCTTCTGTGTCTTTTCCCATCTCTGCCTTGGCAACACACTTGAAGGCTCATCAGCATCATAATAAATTTGTATCCTCATGCCTTGCTCCAGACACATTCCTTTCCAGTTACTGATATTGATCTGATAAATACTGAGGAGAAATTTCAGAGTGCTATTATAGTATATACTACAGACCAGTCAGCCTCACCTCTGTGCCTGGCAAGATCATGGAGCAGATCCTGCTGAAAGTCCTGCTAAGGCAAATGGAAAACAAAGCAGAGGTGATTGGTGGGAACCAGCATGGCTTCACCAAGGGCAGATCTTGCCTGACAAATTTAGTGGCTTTCTATGATGAAGTCACAGCGACAGTGGACAAGGGAAAGGCAGCTGATGTCATCTACCTGGACCTGAGTAAAGCATTTGACTCTGTCCCACATGACATCCTGGTCACCAAACTGGAAAAGCATGGACTTGATGGATGGACCACTCGCTGGATAAGGAATTGGCTGGATGGTCGAACCCAGAGAGTGGTGATCAACGGCACAATGTCCACCTGGAGACCAGTGACAAGTGGTGTCCCTCAGGGGTCAGTGCTGGGACCAGTGCTGTTTAACATCTTTGTCAGTGACATGGACAGAGGAATGGAGTGCACCCTCAGCAAGTTTGCAGATGACACCAA
>VWZE01022749.1:112946-134366 GCA_013396675.1 Eubucco bourcierii | reverse complement strand
TGCCCAGGGAGGTTGTGGCTGCTCCCTCCCTGGATGTGTTCAAGGCCAGATTGGATGAGGCCTTGAGTAACCTGTACTAGTGGGAGGTGTCCCTGCCTATGGCAGGGGGTTGGAACTAGATGATCCTTGAGGTCCCTTCCAACCTTACCATTCTATGATTCTATGATTCTATGATATAGCAACTCACTGTTTAGAAATCTTTTGTTCTGCCTTAGATGAGGAAGATTCCACTGAAGCAGGTATGATGTCATCATATTTGCAGATATAGATGATACATTATGTTGTCATAATTGGTTGTGGTTAATCTACAAAAGTCACCTTATAGAATTTACTCCAGGCCAGGAAAGAAAAGACCACACATAGCAGGAAGAAAACAATCAAATTCCTCAGGATATCCTTGAGCAAGCAAGAAGCAAGAGACCAAATGAAGAAACTTTAATGAAATTCAATATTGTTCCTTTGGTTTATTCAAGACTTTACAAGTGACTATCCGGGCTTAATGGCATTCACTGACATTATGATAACAGGGGATGTGCCACAGAGAGAAAGGGGAATTAGAAGTATGCAAGGTTAACTGAAATGATGTTGCTAGTAATAAGTCACTGGAACTAGACTGTCACTCATTTTCTCCTTCTGCTTATGCATCCTGATTATCCTGTCAGTTGTTCATATGCTTCTCCCATCAACTTCAGTAAGAGGAAGGTGTGGAAACCTTGGACAAAATGGTCATACATTTAAATCAACTATACTAAGTGGTGTAAATATAGGGTGTGACATGCCCCAGATTGTTGGTATGTCTTGACATATAATTTTTACTGCCAAATTACATGATATGATATAGGCTAATGCAATGTGAAATGACACAGCCTAACTAAGTGCCATCTGATGCAGAAAGTTGCATGCAGTGAGCAACGGTGGTAAGTCCAAGCTTGCCTATGCTTGGAGTTATGAAGTCATTTGACTTCCTGCTTTGGATTTCCTGGGACTCTGCTTCATGACCGCTATCCTGTCTTGGTCTGGCTTAAGGCTACAGGCTGGTGCTTCATCTCGCTGGTCTTTGACAGAGGGACAGGTCTCAACTGAGTGCCAGAAACCACTTGTGATCCATTACCATAATTAAAATTGGATGTACAGACTTTTTCCAGTTCTTTTTCTTTTTCCCCTTTCCTTGTTTTTTCAAAAGAAAAATAACACAGTAGCTAATGTTTTCTGAGGTGTCATTCCCACTCCTTCCCAGACAGGAACTCAACTATCCGCCTTCCTTTTACACACCCCTTACATGAAAGCAGCAGAGGAAACAGAGCAGAAGAACAACGATACAGTTTTTTGCATGAGCTAGTAGAGGCCATCTCACAGAGAACTTCTAGAAATGCACACAAAATAAAAGAGTAGAACTGTCTACAGGATGTTGAGCTCTTTAACAGCAGCAAAAAGCACACAAATTGTCACATGCTATTTTGCAGTGAGCTGACTTCATTGCCAGGCTGTTTTTCTTGGTCTGGTCTTGGGGAGGAGAACTGCATGCACTGCAGATGTTCTATCACGTCATGTCTCTCTTGGGCAGCCATGGTAACTAAAAGGAAAAAGACCATAGTGACATGTCCCAAAACAAATGTAACTGAATTCTCTACAGCCAAATGAGAGGCAGATTCAAACGTGTTTTCTTCTGTGTATTTCAGGCCAATAGCTGGAAGCTGATGTCTCCATCATATGCAGAAAGGCAAAGTGTTTGGGCAGCTTAGTAGAAACTCAAGAGAGCAGAAGAATTAAGCAGGGACAAGGGGTTGTGAAGGCTGTACATACAAAGTTTTGGGTTTGAGAGTTGTTGATGAGGCTAATAAGGAAATCCTGTAAGAGTTTTGGACATGGATTTTTTTTTTCTTTTAAGAGCATCAAAACCTACTGAAAGAGGAATACTCAGTGCTATGTGCTGAGACCTGGAAGAGTTTTCCAGTTCTGCTGCTGTATCCCCCCGAAATTGATATATATAAGTTTACACCTATGAAAGTTAGAATTGTCAACACACATCTGCAAACTGAAGAGGAGCAAGCAAATTGCCATTCTGGGTCTGACTAGCTAGCTGAATGTACATTGTTTAATGGTAGTTCTCAATCACCTGCTGTGATATTTCATGAACTTGTTAGTCACATGAGTGCTAGTATGACCTAGGCTAGAACTATAATGTCTAAGGAATCTTATGGAGAAAACTGAAAGTAATCCCTACCTTGAAATTTTGTGCAGCAGGACTGGAGGCTCTGGCCACCACTTTGTTTACCTCCATCCTGTTTCTCCTTTGCTTAGACCTGACACAATGTGGAGTTCCAAACAAGGTCTGCTTTTCTAGAACCTATCAGAAAGTCTTGTGCAAAACTTAAATAAATGTCAGTGTTGGGTTTATTAACTGTATGAGGAAGAAAGGGCCATGATCCCTGTTTCCAGGGACCAGCCTGGTTTCTGAAGCAATACAGCTACTTTGGGTTAGAGCAAATGGTATGCAGGAGCCTGGGGCAGCCAACTGTCCCAGACCCAGTTGCCTGGCTCTCATGTCTCTGCACACAGGCAGTGTGCAGGTCCGTGCTGGGGAATGTGCTGTAGCTGGGACACATCTGGATATCTTTAGCTGAAGTCTATGTTCAAGGCTTCAGGCAGAACCAGTGGGAGCTGCAAGACTGAGCTGACTGAGAGTGTTCCCAGGATGTCCTTCTATTGCTGTCCAAAGTACCAGTGGCAGCGAAGAGCTGCCAACAGTGCTGACCTGAGCCTGAAAACTGAAGATAGCTGTGTGTGGCAAGGTATCAATGGAAGAGACCAATGGAGACTACCACCAGTGGTAGTGCTTTGCCTTTCCTCCGTCAAATTTCTAGATTTATCACTTCTCTGTAGAAAATGGGAGGCACTGAACTCTTGGTGACATTTTTGTCACAGACCAGGTTTATTAGAGGTTTTTTATTTCCAGTAATGGCTAGGAAGGAGCTTCTGTCTGCTCTCTAACTTCTCACTGCAAATGGGTGTCAGGGTTACGGTGTGGGTCTTTGGCCAAAAGTGAAGGTGGAGCCAGGAAGCCATGGTTGCTGGTCCTGAGGACTCCTTTAGCTTGGGTGCCTGGAAGCTGCAACACCTGGCAGTAAATTGTGTACTGGGCTTTGTGGCTGTGGTTTTTGCTTCTAAGATATTAAATTATGTCTTTTTTTTTTTTTTTTCATGCAACAGATATGGCAGTGCTACAGACCTTCCATTTTTCTATAACTCTGTGCCTTTTCTTTCCCAAGTTATTACTGGGGTTTACCTAAATCTATAGCTCATGTTGGGTGGGAGTGTTAAGTATGTCTTTAGTGGATTTACTGTCACTTGCTTGTAGTCCAGAATTGCTGTAGACGCCACCAGCACTAATCTGCATATACAATATTTGGTTAAAAAAAAAGGTTATTCTGTTTCCAAGTCTCAACAAACACTGCATTGACAAGTTTCTATTGGTAGTTTTAACTAAAAGGAAGAGAATAAGACTTGTTGCTTAAAGAACTAGTTCAAAGACTTCCACTGAAATTTGTGGACAGGGTGAAGGTCCATGAATTATTAATTCTTGCTCTGAGTAGGGAAAATTTATTTTAACCCAAGAACAGCACATAAATGTGTCGTCTTTGGTTCACACTGAACTCTTAACAAGATAGAGCCTAGCCAACCTTGGCATGAAAACAGGAGCAGTTTTCAGATTTCCTTCATAACTGACTTTTCCCTTAAATTTTGTTCTTAAAGTTATGCATCATTAACATGCAGTTAATAATTTGACAATTAATTTAGCAACCATCTGTCATTTTGGATATTTTGTGATCTTGTAGCAGTCGCAGCCAGTGGAAGAGACCACTTGCCAATGAGTCTGAGATAGTGTGATGGTGTCAGTTCATTCCAGGCACAAAACAAACAGAAACTGCACTTTCATCCTTGAGAAGAACCTTTCAAGTGCATCCAAGAATTCCACAGAGCAAATGCCAACTCTCTGCATCTGTGTCTCTAAGCTATACTCAGACTTTATTCCATTTCTTTTCGCCCCTAGGGATCCACCAGCCACAGTGCGTCTGAACTGATCACTTACCACCAGAATCATCTGTCTTTTAGATAACTTTGATATCTTCAGCTCATCCCTCACACGAATATCTGAGGTAAGACTCTAATTAAGGACTGTTGTTTCTTCTCTTGGAGGTTAGTATTTTTGTACTTCTGTGGCCTCTGCTTTGAGGCTTCCTAGCTAATGTCAAGGACTGAGCAAATTACTCAGAACTTCATGTCAGCTGTGTTCCTTTTCAAAAGTTTAATTAGCAGAGAATAACACAGTTTGAAACAAACTCACCCAAACCAAAATCCAGCTCCTGCAAAGTGCCTAGCTTGTTAGCAATGAGTCTCTTAAGACTATATCTCTCCTGGAATGGTACAAACTTAAGACAGTTACCAGAACTCCACTATCAATAAGTCTCAAACCTGCTTTTAAACATACCTGCAGACAAGCTGTAAACATAGGAGATCTGGTATATGTGTGCGTGTGTATATATGTATGTCTATATATACACAATTAGCTATTTTTATTTTTCCTGTTCATTGAGTGCTGCTGTGTGGGCTAAATGAACATAATCCTCCTGGTGTACTTTAGTACTAAATCAATCCAAAAGTGTGATAATTTCTTTGTTCCTGAAGATTTGCAAGCCATTTTGAAGGTCTCTGGAATTCTCCTGTCTGTAATGGAGACCACATATGTATTTTTATCATTATCTTGAGATGCAGCAGGGGTTACGGTTTGAAACACTTTAAGTGTTCACAAACCTCAGGAAAGCCAGTAAGAAAAGTTTGAAGTAGATAAAAGAAAGTTCTTGATGCAGTGGGTGGTGAACTTCTGGAGTCTGCTGCCATAGGAGTTTGTAGAGGCAGGCAACATGAGCAGGTTCAAAAAAGACATTAGACTGACCAAGAGTCTATAAACGGATACCCTGTAATGTCCTTGATACAACTGCTTTGTGGGAGTGAAAAGTAAGTGGAGAGCAGAGTGACCAGGTTGACATGCTCTCTCAAAATAGCATATCCAGTACCAGTCTGAACCAGGAGGCAGTTTCTACACCCTCGTGTTCAGCTTCAGCCTTGTCAGGTCCAGCCTTGGCTCTAAGAGGTCCGGTTCTTGTCAAATCTGCAATCAGAAGCAGCCTCTCTCTGGAGCCCTTCTCTCACAGTACTAGTACGGGCTGTTTCAGAACAGAGCTAAGACATGTAGGCTAGTATCTGCAGGAAAAATGGTTACCTTGACTTTTCCAGAGGAGCTGTACTTCATAATGCAAATAGCACGAATCATTTCTCACCCAGCCTCCCACTTTCAGAGGTAATATATCTCTGGCTGTTTCCATTAGTTCGTTGTCCTTCCCCAGCTCTGTCCTTTGGCTCGGCTGCTTGGCTTCAGCATGGGGTGAGAATGGATGTGAGTGGCATTTGGCTAACATGCTCCAAAACACTCAGTTCATCTGAAAGTCTTTGCAAGTACTAGCTGTTTCTACAGCCATCTTTTGGAGATCCAGGAGACAAATAGAGGACAGTAAACACCAAAGAAAAACACTTTTCTTCCCCCTCCTGTAAAAACACGTGTGTTGTTTCTACAAATGTCATACCATTTATGAGACCCACACATTTTGAATTTGATTCCTCCACTTGAATCCTTTCAGTGCTGTAAAACATGGCTTCATTTGAATGGGAATTTTATTTTTTGCATTCCTGTTGTTTTATAACACTCATACTGTGACATGTATCTCTGATATATTTTTCACAGAGCTTATGCAGTCAGAAATCTCTGGTTAGGGTCAGATCATCACCTGACAGACACATGCTGCTCAGGCTTCAGTGAAGCTATATTGACATTCCTTGGCTGAAGAAGGCTGGGGCAGTATCTCTGAGAACACAATGTGAAGTACTTCATATTTCTTTTGCTGGTTCAGTGCTTGGAAGTAATCCAGCAAAAAACAATGTGAATTAAAAATGGAAACTACTTTTCCAGTCCTCTCTGCATGCTGGCTTAGCAATTACATGAATTAAGTGGGTATGCCTTTTTCTTAGTACAGTACAAACATCCCCCCACAAGCAACTTGGTGTTAAAATATGCAAAGTCAGTGTTAATCCTGTTTTCTAACAGTCCCATCCGAATAGCTGAAGGTGCTTTATCAGAAAGAGCACCTTTTAGGCCACTGTACTCCACTAAAGGTCTCACAGGCTTTGGGTTCTTTCTGTAAACTTTCTTACTGATTGATTTCATCATTTGTAAGGAGCAGATCGAAGGCCTCTCAGCATGTCTAACACACGGCGAAGACCACCATTAAGAAATGTGAAAGAAGAGCCAGCCAGTTCACACACAAACTCAGTATGATAAACCTAGGGACCTGACACAAAAGCAAACCCAGTAACTGTCAGAAAAGAACACTTTCATAGTAAACGGAGGCTTCAGATATTTAGAAAGTAGTGTTCCTAAAGCGGGTGTAGGCACAAAGCATTCTTGTCACACTTTGCAACAACCATGATTAAAAGCTATTTGAGGGTAAAAGTGTTTCCTGGTATTTATCAGTGGGTCATTAACCTTAACAATATCAACATTTCAATTGTCAGCGAGATTAAAAAAGCCCATTATAGCAAAATGAGCACATTGTGCATAGAGATATTGGAGCACTGATGAATTACTAGCTCTGCTCAGACACAGACTTCAATATGGCACAGCCTTCAGTGTAGTGAGAAGTAGAGAATGAATTAACTGCTGTGTGAAATACAATGCTTAAGAGTTAGAGGCAAACCAAATGAGATGGTTTAGCACATGGAGAGACTTACAGATTTTTGTCCACAAAAAAAAAAAAATACACTAGCTTTTAGCATCTGCAGATGATGCCAGTAATGATGCTGCAAGGAAAAAAGGAGACCTGGTAATGAAACCTATGCACCCAGGCCCTTGTTTAAATATGGATCAGAGAAGGAGTCCAGGCAGGAAACATGCTGCTTCCACTCGCAGGACCAGGAGAAACACAGAGGCAGAGTACTGGGTGTGAAAGAGTAGAGGATCTCATGAGCAACACCCTCTTCTATCTACCTGGTCCCTTTTCTGTGTCATTCCAGATGAGGATAACTGAAACAATCACCAGGACCATTAAATTTTGTGGTTGGAATTGAGCACATGAGGTGCAGAATATAGGCTTGTATGGCAGGCATTACTAATTGTTACCTGGCAATACACTGCATGTACAATGGGCTGAACCCCCCTTCTATGTAGGGCTAGAGGTGTAGAACTCCTCTCAGAGGAACTGTCATCCCACTTCAAAGACAGTGCTAGTGCTGTTGGGTGAATACAATGCAAAAGGAAGTGCAGAGGGGGAGCAGACTGTAGAAAGAGAAGTGGCTGGGACAGGAAAGACGAAGGCTTACTGTATATCTCTGTGCTATGTTGAAGCAGAAGAGGGACCCAAACCTTGCTGTGATAGGATCTGGAGACTCAAAAGGTTCCTGAACACATTTCTGTGTCAGCCTGCTCTAGGTGTAGCTGCATTAGCAGAGGGGTTGGACTAGGTGATCTCCAGGAGTCACTTCCATCCTGTGATTTTAAAAACACCTTCAATGGCTATGATGGTTTGGGAGGTATCCACCCCCACACACACACTCTATGAAAAAGAGCCAGAGAATGTTTGGTTGGAGGGAAAGCCATAGGAAAATCTTTTCTGCATCACAGGCTACATCTCCACTTGCCATTTGCTTTCATGAGAAACCTTCTATATGAAGGACTCTGGGATGCAAGTGAGAAGAACCAGGAAACAAAGTCCATGCTGGCCTAGTCTCTAGTACAGCTTCAGATCTGTAAAAGTAAAGATATGACAGGAGCCTCTGAGAAAGAATTTTTGTTGCTCTCTTTTCCCTCTGCTGGTTATTTTGCTAAGTGTGTGTGTACATGAGAATGCTGTTAGGGGTTCATTTATTCTTATCACATAAATTTCATTACTGTAATAAAATTTCAGTGTCTGACAGTTTTTATTTTGAGATCCTGAATTGTCATACTTTTGTGAGGGTTTTTTCTGACCTCTAGGACATATAAGGTGGCTGACAAACATGTCTAGCATTTGCGAATGTCTTAGAAGTACCAGAATTCAAACAGCCCTGCAGTTCCTGTCTGGTAGATCTAATTTCAAGCTCTAGTAAGACCATGGAAAGACACTGCAGATAAGCCCAGAAGGCAGCATTAGGAGCAGGCTAATGCTCTTTTTTGAAGTGAAGCATCAGTGAAGAGGTGAACAGAAAGGTCAGGCACAGCTGACAACTACAGATCCTCCAAAAACAGGTGGAGGTCTGTTGCCCAGCAGGCTCCTCTTCCTTTTAGTACTTTCCTTTGGCCTGCTACCAGCACAGGCACCCAGTTCTTTACTATAGTAACAGAGACAAACACAGGTTCTTCTAAGGAAACTTCAGGGACAGAGATGGATTGGTACAAAGGTCTGATTAGAAAAGCTCTTGTTCAGGTAGGACTGACATAACTTATTTTGAGGTTTCCCAAATAAAAGCACATGCAGAACTGTTGCAAGGTGTCCTGAAGATGTGTAGTAGATCTGAGCTTTTTGAATGGTTGCTCTATAGGATTTATTCTAGCATAATTTGGGTATGAGTTCAATGTGTTCATGTCATCTCCAGTAAATCACAGGAGAGAAGACTGTGCATGTATAAAGGACACGTGGGTCTTATGGCAACTGGTTGTTGAATCCAGCCAGCTGGAGCTTTCACAGTGAGCAAGGTGCTGCTCCTACTCTGTCCAAACTTCAAACAAAGAGGCAGTGCTCAGAGGGAATGTACTAAATTGTCCCTACGTACAGTGCCACCTGCTTCTCCTTTTCTGTCACGTGCTCTCTTCCTGTTGCAGGACCCTGTTGGAAAAGGGATATTGATCTCTCCTTTTCAAGTAGCAGAGGTTTCCATATGGGATTGTGCCAAGTATCCTGGCATGGAGTCATAAATATATGCTTTACATCTGGCTTGAAAGGTGGATTGTTGTGAATGGACTTGGCTTGATCTTAACGTGATTTCTGGGGAAATCTTACTAACAAAATTTAAGTAGAAATGTTTTGGAAGTTTTAAATGTCTTTTGGCTGCTAACTGTCAGAAGGGAAAGAAACAATTTGAAATAATAGCAGGAGGTTGATGAAGATGATGTCTAGTGGAAACTATCATAGTCACATGAGATCCATTCTTGCTTAGCATGTTTTCTACAAATTTGAAAGAACATTTGGTGGCATGCAAAATCATATATGATGCTAGTGTGGATTTGGTATTGATGCTACTCGAGATGAAGAAAATATACAACAGCAAGTATAGACACTAGAAATATGACCGAAATACCAGAATAAGATAAAAGCTATGGAGGACATCTAGGAGGAAAAGCAACTCCAGACCCAAAAATTCAGAGGCATGGAGGGTAACAGATGTGCAGTCCAAAATAATAATGCACATCAAGTGAACTTGTAATGCAATGCAAAGTGGCATGTAGAAAGGTCAAGGCAGTTGTCAGCTCTGGGAATGCAGAAGACAGAGCAAGGAGGCTATAACCTTTCTCCATGTATGTCCAGTAGGAAGAATAGTAGCTGTAGGAATGTTAATAGGAGAAAGTGTAGGCAGCTCAGGGTAATGTCAAAGACAGGAACAACAATTAATGAGACAAAAATATATTTTAAGAATTAAAAAAAAAAAAAAAGTACTTGTAAAATATTCTGTCTTTAGCATTAACTTTCAAATAGTAGAGAATTATTTAGTAGATCCTCCTGCCTTATAAGGTATATTGCCAAGATAAAGTTTGTAGTACATATCCATAGAGTTTCTAAGAATACACAGTATGAGTGTCAGCAGCTGCTGTAAATGAAATTAGAGGAAACAACATTTTCAGTGAAGAAAAGTCCACCATTTGCACAGACCACAGGCCAAATTCTGTTCTCTTCACATCTCCACACTTCCGGTAAGGTAAATTAATTTGGCCAAGGAGGCATTAAATCATGGAATCATAGAACAGTTTGGGTTGGAAGAGACCTTAAAGATCATCTAGTTCCAATTCTGCTGCCATGGGCAGGGACACCTTGCACTAGAATGTATTGCTCAAGCCTCACCTAGCCTGATGAACACTTGAACACTTTCAGGGAGTCCAACCTCCCTGGACAATCTGTTCCAGAGTCTCATAACCCTCACTGTAAAGAATTTCTTTCTAATATCCAGTCTAAATTTGTCTCGTGGTTCAATCTGTTCCCTCTCATCCTATTACTACAGACTCTTGTGAAAAGTCCCTTCCCAGCTCTCTTATAGGCCCCCTTCTCAATCTGGAAGACCACCATAATATTTCCCTAGGCTGAACAGCCCCAACTCTGTCTGTACCTATAAGGGAGGTTGTCTGGTCCCCTGATCATCTTCTTGGCCCACCCTAGAGGTTCGATGGACCAAATAAACCATTCTGATTTATAACAGGTAAAAGTCATGTTAAAGGTACCATCCACAACAATTTAAAAGGTCAAACAATTAGCAGCGTGGGTAATTGAGAATGGAATGCTTGGTTTATATGGAACTGTATTGTTCTATGCCAAACCATGTAGTTTTAGCAGTACAGTATTTATGGTATAGTATGGATAACATCCTGCAAACCACCTGCTCTTCAGTCACCATTTATCACCTAGCAAGAGACACCAAATCACCTCTCATCAAATAATTTGAAAATACTGTTCCATGTCCTTCAAGGTGTCTGAATATTTATTGCCAAATACTTCATGAGCTTTGCTCTTTGCACATCTTGAGTTAGAGCAGCTGGGTTGTGTTAACTTAATCACTGCTAGATCTGCTATGTGCAAATGTGAACACTCCGAACAGTTTTCTGGAAACAAAAAACGTTTTAAAGAATACATTTAACAAGTGCCTTGGGAAAAGTCATGTTCTCAGATTTCTCTTGCTATTTTTGGTTGACTTGAAACAGAGAGGAAGAAATACAAGAACAAAAGATAATCCAGAGGTGTGAAACCCAGTTCCTCTGTGGCTCTGTTTTATAAATATTTGATACTGCCCTCTGCCTGAATGGAGCTTTGTTTGGGGAAATCAGGCGGCAGATGTTTAGCTTTACCTGATATCTGTTTTGGCAGCACATTTTACTTCCCTGTTTTGCATGACATGGTGCTGAAGCCATGTTTTGTATTTACAAAATCTTTTGAGGACCAGATCCAAAATCTGCAGAAGTGATGGGAAGACTTGCATCAACACGGTTGGCTTTGGACCAGGTTCAGTCTCGCTGTTTCTCTGAGTAAGGAAGGGACAAATGCTGTGCTTTTCCATCTGACCATTTGATGAAAAATACTGCTTCTCATCTTTACCATCTATCAAATTGCAGAGTGCTATCCCTACCATAATATCACACTTCTGTTCCGAGAGTAAAACTTTAAAAGGTTTGTACTTACATCCATGTGTTTTCAAAGTAAACATGAAAATTTGATCATTTCAGCTAGAATGTAGTTTCTGCACCAGCTACTAAAATATTTGTATTGGTTTTGCATTCCCACTTTTGAACTAATATTGTTTTAAGCACTCTGTGTTCATAACCAAGATGGTCATTCTTGCAGAGAGCTATGCAGTGCCAAAGGACGCTTTGTAGTGTGATATATTAGTGTCTGCCTACCAGTTGAGCACCACTGCAGACGCATGATAACCTGAATTTGCTAGAAATGTGTCCCTGCTACCATAAACAAAACTTCACCAAAATGTTGCTCACAATGAGCCATAAGCCACTAAGAAGAGCAGTAAAGAGAGAAGAGGTTTCAGTATTACAAATGCATAGTGGAAGTGCTTGTTCCACGGATGTTAAATACCTTGGAACAGGAATTGTTATTTAAGAGCAATGACATTATCTGTCATACTTGTCACCTGTGTGCCATATCATACCCTAGTAAAAGACAAAAATACAAGAGTACCTTCTGTGGCCATTCCTCCTGGAGTCTCAGCCTGCTTATGGTCTTGTGTGGGTTGTAACTTTAAAAGGAAGAGCTGGCAGCAAATGAGCCAGAATCACTTGCAGGTTCACACACACACACCGCAAAGCCTTCTGACCTTGAAAAGCCTTAAAGCTGCATTCCCCATGAAAAATAACTTCTGCTTAGTGCTGAGCACGTGTATTGTTGCACAGACAAATAACAATGTGAGTACAAGCCTTGATCATTTATCCTCCTTGGAGAGCCATAAACCATGAGTAAATGCAACAAAACCAGAAGATTAATAGTGGCTGCATAATGCTTTGCATTTTTCATAATGATTCTCTACAGATAGAATCAGTAAGTGTCACTAATTGGTAGGCTCTTTTTTTGCAAGAGGACCCAGTTCTGCCTCCAGTAGAGCTGAAGGCCAGTCTCTGGTTTTCGTGTTGGGGAGAGCAGGAGCAGGCTTCTCGGGAGCTGCAAAGACTACTCTTTAATACATACCATAATGCAGGCAAAGACTGTGTGCAGCACAGAGAAAATGCCAGCAGCCTGCAAAGACAGTACCAGTCAACCTGTCTGCTGCAGGGGCAATTGTTTGTGAACCCACTGGTGGCCATTCAGGCTTGAGAAGAAATACAAGGTTGGTCATAAGCCAGCTGCTGAGCTTAACATGTATTCAGAAGAGTGGCTGGGCTGGCATAACCCTGCAGTGTCCTGCTGATCTCCTTCAGATCTTGTTGGCTTGTCAGCTGCCACTGGTGCTTGTCCCCTGTGGATGCAAGGGTGCTGTGCAGTAAGCTGCTGGAAAGACTATCTATCCAGTGTTGTCCACACAGTGTCCAAAGCAACAGGTGTGTGTAGGAATGCCCCATGCTGGTGGTTGTGGAGGGCTGTGCAGACCTGGGTAAAACACTTTGGTCAAACTTTTATCAAATTCACTTTGTTGCTTAAACTGTTGTTTGGGACTTTTTAAAGTCTTGCATAAAGAATAAGAGCATACCATGTCTTTTCTAGTGCTCTGACCCTGAAATTGCTAGAGTGTTTATAATCCAGTATTATGCCAGGTAGAGGTACCCAAGCTACCTCCCTGGAACAATGCTGTGTTTGGGCAGGAAGCCATGCCAGTGCAGCTCTGCTGCTCCCAGCACCCAAACAAATGCAGCTCTTTATATGTAATTTAGTTGTAGCATATGGGATCAGAGACTGACCATACAATCAGAGATGTGAGCTGGTACCACACCTACCACTTCAGAGTCCTCTGGCAGACCTCCCATGCTGAGACTAAGATGGCCCAAAAGCCATGAGCTGAGTCTGGCTGCTCAACTTTGAAAACTGCCACACACCCCCACTGCAAGGCTGCCAGCTCTCTGAAATGTAAAGCTTAAATTGATTTAGGCTATGCTTCCAGAATTTCCCCATGTGAACTCAGAGAAGGTCATCTTACACAGATTTATCTAAAAAGCTGCCTAGTGGTGTGGATCTTTTTCAATTTCCCCAAATCCCACACCATATATCCCTGCTCATATTCTCCATAGCATCTTTTAGTGTCTCCCTGCTTTTGTGCTGTTCCAGGGATCTGTCCTTCTCCAATCTGAAAATGACAATCTGCAAAAAGAAGGATGTGGGACAGATGGAGACACAGGAGAGGGAGAGCATATAGGGCTTTCCAACTTCTTTCTGTCTTTATGCCTCATAGGTAATAGGACTTTGTCCCTTTCTCTTCTCTTCACTCCTAGTTAAAAGCTGCTCACAGTTTCCTGCGTCCTATAGAAACCTTGATTGCCTGTTCTTCCCAAGGAGGCAGAAAACTAGGGAAAGCAGCTTGTTAAGCTGGGCACAGCTCAGAGGAACATCACTCCACAAATGGCTCTGGTGGAGAATAAGCCCATTAGCTGTCGGTGCTTTAAGTGTCTCTGCTGGTGAGGCATGTGCTCTTTTACTAGTTGCTTTACCGGTTGCTAATTCTCTTCCTCTCTCTCTTTTTCTGGCTCTTTGTACTTGTGTCTCTGTGCAGTGTCTTGAGCACAGTATGGTTTCAGTCTGTCTTCTTGGCACTGCTGCAGTAGAGGTATTTCTGTTACTAAGAGCAATCAAATAAAATCCAGCAGACTTGGGATGTGAACTTTTGTGGTCAGTCTCAAAACCAAAACCAAAGCAGCAGCTTTTTTCTTTTCAGACAGATCATCAATTAAGGCCAAAATGGGTAACATGTCAGCATGACTTACTGACTCCAGGCTGCTTTTTAAAAAGCATCCAAGATACATAGACTATTAGTTGACATGATATGGATACTCATACAACATTTACCCTGCAATTTCTGAGAAACTTCTGAGCTCTCCATGATTAGCAACTTTAGAGCTCTTTCCATTTGCTATTTATTCAGAGGTGGCAGCAAGCAATTAATATTCTCTATGTGAGGCAAAGATTTTAAAGAAAAGAATGCAGAACACTATGAAATCCCAACCACCTAAGCTGAGGAACTCGTAGCCTACTCATGGAATAACATGGGCATTCATTACTGAACTGCAGCATCAGGTACTGCTGGGGTAATCAGAGGTTATCGCCTCCAGAAAAACTGCATCTGAAAAGAGAGCCTGGCTGAGAGACAGACATCTCTAAACGGAAATGAGCTCCTCTGCTGCAAACCAAGGAACATATGCTCTTCCCTCCTTGCTGCACTGTATGGTGAAGGAAAGGAGCGGGGCTTTTAGCAGTGCTGTGCTGACACACCAAACATACATTTGGTGTTCAGTGGCCTGGCACAAGTGGAAAAGCCGGGCTGGGATGGTAAACACCTGAAAAGGCATTGGCTGAGGCCAACAGTGCACAATGGATCAGAGCTTTCATATACTGCTAGGAGGAAAAAAAGGCCGTGCAAACCCCTATTCCTTCTTGGATCAACATCCCAGGTTCTTATTTACTGGTGTTCTCTATAGTTCACACCACTGCATGTTGGCACCTGAAAGCAAAAGATCTTGAGAGAGCAGATTTCAAATACAGTGTCATATCCAAGCAGATGTCCTCATTNCCCCAGTTTTTCTGGGCCTGTTTGTTCCACTTATTTACCCTGGGAGCAATTTACCCATGCTCATGTCTCACCTGCAGATCCAGGGAACTGAGAACCTTCCTCTCCTTGTTGCTTGTTAAAACTACTTCTGTGAGTTGACAACTACATCTTTACAGTTAAAAATAATTTTTTGCCAATTGAATTTCTAAAAGATCCCTGATTATAAACACAAATCTGTAAGAATGAAATATTTTAATCCTCCTCTGGGCATAAGCATTGTAGGCTCCTTTCTGGGTAACATGTTGCTGGAATCAGGGAAACAGCTGCTTCACAGTTTTTATTTGTTGTGTGTTGTAGCTCTGGAGAGTCAAGGTGACTGAAGCTGTCATTAATGGAAAAGAGTTTCAGACGTTGCAGGGTGATAAAGCAGAAATGCTACCTGATAGGTAAACAATACCCAAAACTATATGAACCAGGATATGGATGTGATAACATACTGGAAAACAGGAATTGCCCCAAAATCATCTCAGAGAAAGAAGAGGGGCAGGGGGGAATTAAAAAAGGATTTGGTTAGGTTTGCTAATGCAATTGAAATCAACTGGATAAGATTGGCAAGAGAACTTGCCTTCTGAGGGTTTGTTTGTATTGCTTCATGATAGAGTGCATCTGGAGCAGGGAAGGGCTTTGGTTTTTACTGGCAAGGAGGAGGGCAGGTCACACCTGAAAATTAACTTAAATTTACAGCTAAAATACCTGTGCTATATAATAGACAAAGATGAAGGTGAGGTGTGAGGCTCTGGTTCTAGATTCTCAAGAGTCAAGGGGAGGCTTTTCTGTTGTCTGTCCTTGTCTAGTTCAAGGAGATGTGATTTATAAGAGCAAGCATCGTAGCAAAGTATGCACTATATTCTGAGGGTGTTTTGTTGTCTGAAGAGGGCTTTTCAAAAATGTTTTTCACATGTCTAACTAATTAAAACATGACTGAAAGTAAATTACTAGATATGCAAGTAGGATTAGAGCTTAGTGAAATTTCATTAAGTAATTATAAAGGCTTCCGTAAAACCAGCGACCAGATCAGAAATGCAGTTCTATCTGCTTTATTTCTCCTTATTAAGCACTTTGACCTTCTGCTGTGAGCAACAGAAGGTTTGGCAAGTGATACAACATGCTCTTGTCACACACACACACATGCAGGAAAAAAAAAAAAAAAAAAAAAAGTTGCAATAACTCCAGAGTTTGTAGAGCTTTGATTCTAGAGAGCTTGTTATGATTTTCAACTGTCCCTGTGAAAACTTCGCTCTAAGGTCAGTTTTCACATGAGCTCAGAAAGAAAACCTAAACGGTCATATATCCCTTCGTTCCATGGTTGACCTGAGCTCAGGTTTATCCTAAACTCACCTATGTTCTTTTATCTAGTTCAGACATGAAGAAAGCATTATGTGCTTAAAGGCTCGATTTATTTCTTTCTGATCAAAGATACTACCTTCTACAAACTGTTTCATTAAGATCCTCCCTAAAGATAACAAACTGTCTCTGAACACAGCTCCTACTATCTGCAAGTCAGCCAAAGCCAGCGTTAGCTTGTTGCTAAATGATGCCATAGGTTGTCCCCATGTCTCCTGTTTTCACACTGCTATTCTAAAATACACTTCCCCGCAGAAGATGAAAGTTCACAACCTTGATCTGTAAGAGCAGTAGCTAGTGTGTGGAAGGGCAACAGCTGTATTAAGTAGTAGGAAAACTCCTGTGAATTTTCTTTAGAGCCTCTGAAGAGGATATACTGCAGTGGGGATGAACTGAAATCTCAGTCTAATGGGGAAAGGGTGACATTGCAAGAAAAACATGGGGTTTTTTTTTTTGGGGGGGGGGGGGGGGGAGGGATGTCCCATTCACACACACACAAAAGAAAAAAGNGGGGGGGTTTTACCATCAAAGTTTGGTGAATGGCAGAGCTGTCCTCACTTGTCTTCAAAAGAGGCAGCATGCCCATGCTGACTTTTCTCTCCGCCACTGTTCTAACATGTAGATCAGCCACAATCAAAACTAGAAATTGTCCCCTCAAGTTACATAAATATTTCAAGACTAGCATAGGAAAATTATGAGTAGATAGATCTTCATGAGGGGTTCTTGAGCAGGTAACTAGTCACAGGTGAGGTAGCCTGTACCATGTCATGGCCATGGTGCTCTTTTCCACTCTATTCTCTCTCTGTTGCTAGCACAGTTGCTGTTATATAGATATGGATTATCATCTCCTTTCCTGTAGAGTTCAAATCTTTACTAGTGACAACTCTCAACTCCAGGGACATGCCTAAAATTCCCATCTGAAACATCTTATAAAGACAGTCTTAAAGGAATTGAAACTTATCCTGAAAATCATATCCTTGTCAGAGTATTTCCCATTGGAAGCCCAAGACTTAAGCCACATCTGAATAAGATATATGGATGGTTTCCAAAAGAACTTAAGAATTCTATTTTCTTTCTTTGAAGAAAGATACGTCATAGAACCTAAGTAGAATCCTATATGGTCTGGCATCTTTGCATAAAGTCCCTGCAATCAGGAAGACATGCCCAGTTTTTCCTTCTGTGTTCTCTGTGCAATGCTGCTTCTAAAAGAGCTTTGCTTGGCAGCCTAGCTTCCCACTGAAATGGGGTGTGGTGACAGCACAAAGTTGTGTTTTCCAAGTATTTATCTGGCCCAGGGAGACAAGTGCACTCTATATTCAAAAAAGTGAACCCACCCTTGTCAACCTGTCAAGGGATGGAACCCAGATGTGCGTGTGTGGGCTGCTTCTGCTGCAGACTCCTTCACTCAAGGTAAGGGAGAGAAACTGCTGCTGCTCAAAGGCTTCAAAGATAACCAAAAAAAAAATCTGATTTTCTTTAAAGCACTTGAATGTGATTTGATTAGCATTAAATTTTCATTTGTTACACTATACTGCAGAAAATGGCATGTCTTGCATTCACACTTCAGCAAAGATCTTGCTGTCCAGTGTAGAGATGTCTTGAGAAGAGTTTTGTGTACCACTATATTCATCTGAAACAAAAGGGTGCTTTCAGTCAGTGCCCTGCTAGTAAAGGCTAGCCAAAACACACCTTTGCCTGAGCTAAAGGAGCAGAATCTTATCCTGTAGTTAAATCCATTTTTAGTCATGTTGTGGGACTGCTCAATAGTGGCTTTGAGTCCTTGTGCAACACTGGGAAATCGGATGGACTAGGTGTGTTTTGGTGTGCAGGCTTTGTTACTTTTTGGTTTTCAACATCTGCTTGATTCCTGGTGCAACCCAGTCTCTTGTCCTCTGTTGCTGAGATGCATCAGAAGCAGTTCTGATTTGGTTTTTTGGGGGTTTGGTTTTGTTTTTTTTTTTTGGTAGTTATAGACTGGAGCAAAATGGGACATCCTTTTGCTGGTGTTTGCAGGTGCGGAGTAGCGGGGATAACTGTTGCACAGGGATAAGTCTCTGCCATGGTGGCAGAGAATGGTGCTGTGTTTGGGGTGTCAGCTCCTGCAAGCAGAGTCGTGTGTCAGCACAGTCCCGTGTTTGGACCAGCTGATCTCTGTGTCTACTGGGGCTGCGTGGCTGTAGCTGGGCTACTGTCAGGTTGTGCATGAGCAGGAGCACCACTGGAGCAGTGCCCCAGTGTGTGGTGGTGCCAGTTCCCAAAAGCTGTGCTTATGTATAGCAGTTGTCACTTAAAGGATATTAGGCAGCAGCAGTGCTTAGCAACTTCGCTGAGAGAAACTGCATGCATCTGGAGCAGGATGAGCAAGCACAGGATTTACTAGGTTGTTAATAGTTCTTGTAAACTCAGCACCCTGCCACAGACCTTAACATTCAGGCCCTTATGTTTAAAAAAAGAAATCTTTCGGTATATTCTTCCACAGTCAAGAAAACCAAAACATTTATTCTCCTGTTTTCTACCCTTCAGACTCTAATACGGAGTGGAGGGAGGACAGAAGATGCTTGAAACAAAGACTCTAATGACTCCAGAATGTCAAAGAACTGACACTACTTTGAATCCTGTCCTTCAGATCTATCGTCAGTATGGCTTTACATCATCTGCAGTCAGGACTAGCTGTAAGCACAGTTTTCCAACCCTCACCTGCACTTCAGGCACCACCAGAAAGGATCTAGGAAAGAAAGAGAGGAAAAGGAGAAAGACTATCTTTACAGAAATTATTTTGTATCTGTTTCATTACCACAAAGCATCAGAGAAATGGGAAAATACAGGAAAGTGCATTCAAAATGTCTCCCAAGTCTTTGTTAATGGGTGACCACAGTGGTATTGATCAGAGTTTTATTTGTTTTGCTGTAGTAATGTTTTCCTGCGCTTCCCTGAACACATTCTTTTTTCTATTTTATTTCTTTGAAAGTTTCAGAATCATTCCAAGTGCAGAGTCCTGAGTTATCAACATCTTACCAGATCTCAACCCCTTCCCATTAGTATTAGATGCTGAATTTGCCAGGATTATGCTTGCTTCTTTGCTAAAGCATTAGCTTACTGAGTTGCTTTATTTCTACCAATAAACACATTTGAGTTTGGAAGAGAACATAGTGGGGGCTTATTTTTCATTTATTTATGAAAAAAGACATCTGCAAAGGGATGGTCTGATTCAGCATCTTTCTCTGGCTTCATCAAAGAAACTATGGCTATAATATTTATATAGTGAAATGACAAGGACTAGACAACACTCTTTTGGGGATTTTCAAACTCTTCCAAAAGCAAGAGTCTCCCAGAATTTATTTTGATTCTATACATTATGGCAGGTGCATAGGTGTGAGCAAAATAAGTAACTTGGAAGGAATTTCCCATATAGAGAGAGAATATATATTCTGAGATGGTTAACTTGGGAAAAAATGAAAACTCCTGCAGAGTCTCTGCTGAATGCACCCAACTGCAGAACCTCATGGAAACTGCCAATCTCTCATTCTGTTTATACTTTGATCAAAATCTGTCATTACATATTCAGAAGTAGTATCTTATAGACCAGTGATGCTGAATATACTCCACTGTGCATTCAATCATTCTTACACGTGTAGAGATAGTCACCTTTAAGGATAGTCTGGGTGTATTAAGGTTTTGTTTAGCATCTGGAAGCAGCTCGGGGTTGAAGGCAGCTTGTTTTGCCAGCAGCAGTGTCATTAGCATACAATCTGTTGCAAAATGTTTATCATCTCAGAAATAAGCTACAGCTTATAGAAGTGGACCTGCATGATTTGTATGCATTTAAAACTGTTGACTTGATTATTGATTAAAGCACTGTTCTGTGAAAGGCAAGTATTTCAAGAGAGAACAGTTGTGGTTGTAGGATTGTTGTTTTTTTTCATTGGATAAATACTACAGAGTTTTTTTACCCAAAATTTGCAATTTGCCTCTACTGAGGCAGAGCATGTTTGGTATTACGTTAGCAGGATTATCATGGGGGGGTCAGTGGAACCTGCAGAGGAACCAAACTGGATGAGACAATTGTATAAAACCCACAGAGAATCAAACAGCCATTCAAAGGCCTTTTCTAAAGGTGTTGAAAATAAGTCCTTACTGAGTGACTACAATTACTGTAAACACATCTGAGTCAGCTTGCAGAAAACTCATTTCCAGCTTAGACTGAAAATACCACCCAAGAACCTAGACATAGGCTGAAGTCCTCATGCCAGCCAGTGCCTAAATAGATAATGAGGTAATGAAAAAGTACAGTATGCTGATGACAGTGTAGAGGAGCACGGTTCATGCATTTTCTGCTGTAAATGTCTTCTCTAATTGTCCTTGCTGTGGGCAGAGATGCAGGCCAGATGACTGCTACTGACCTGAGTCCCTCCTGCAGTAGCACCTGTTTCAGACCCACTGCACACAACGGCTCCTGTAGGCTACTGTCAAGGGTTGCTGCCAACCTTCATCCTTCCTGAAAGTGAGCAGCCCAATTATGTTATTCCTCTGTATTCCAAGTGATCCAAAGACTTTGAAAAAATAGGGGGACCAAATTTATTTATTTATGGCAAACATAACACCCATCTTCAAGAAGGGTAAAAAGAATGACCCTGGAAACTACAGACCAGTCAGCCTCACCTCTGTGCCTGGCAAGATCATGGAGCAGATCCTGCTGAAAGTCCTGCTAAGGCAAATGGAAAACAAAGCAGAGGTGATTGGTGGGAACCAGCATGGCTTCACCAAGGGCAGATCTTGCCTGACAAATTTAGTGGCTTTCTATGATGAAGTCACAGCTACAGTGGACAAGGGAAAGGCGGCTGATGTCATCTACCTGGACCTGAGTAAAGCATTTGACTCTGTCCCACATGACATCCTGGTCACCAAACTGGAAAAACGTGGACTTGATGGATGGACCACTCGCTGGATAAGGAATTGGCTGGATGGTCGAACCCAGAGAGTGGCGATCAACGGCACAATGTCCACCTGGAGACCAGTGACAAGTGGTGT
>VWZE01022749.1:69458-112129 GCA_013396675.1 Eubucco bourcierii | reverse complement strand
ATTCTATGATTCTATGATTATGTATTTCCATTTTCTCCCTTTTCCTTCTTTTATGCTATTGAAAAGGAAAGGAATGCTCTGAAAGAAAAAAATTTTTCATTTAGGGGATGGCCTAAATTTATTTTTAAAGTAATTACAATGAGTATTTCACATTTTTGCCTAGGAAATTATTCTTCTATCTCTTCTTGCCTTTTTAAACTGTAAAATACAACTGCATGGGCCAAGATAAAGAAAAAAAGTAGTTCTTATTTTACCAAAGCATCTTATTTTTAAAACAAATTGTACTTAATTGGTAGCCACCCAGTGGCTGAGGCTTCAAATAATCAGCCAGGAATCCCTCAAGTCTCTTTAGCCTGTCTTTCAGCAAAACCCTGCTTATTCATGTGAACAAGTTCTCAGGGGTCATGCAGTTGTCAGGTGGCCTAAAGGTTTCTTCCTTCTCCTCATCCCATGTGTGGATGGGGAAGCAGGGACTGGGAAAGGAGTGAGAGGATTCAGCATGGTCTGCTGTGTCTCAGAAACACAGCTTGCCTTGGAGAAAAGTAATTGTTTCTTGTTTTGCAAAGGAAGTGTATTCATTTTGTTAATCATGTCAAATCCTCAAAGTTTTGTGTTGTTAACAGCAGTTAAAACAGACTAAAATCAGCAATCATTCAGAAACCAAGTGGACAGGTAACCAGGCTGTTGGTACGCAAGTAAGACAATGTGCTCGTGTAATCTGAGCACCTGAGCCTCTAGTTCTTCCACTATGCAGTGAATTTCCTGGTCACCATGCATAGCTCTCCACATGTTGTTTGTCCTTCTGCTCGCCTGTGGACAGGATTGTCTCATAATCAGTGACAGATGCAGAGATGGTTTTCTGTCTCTTGATCTCAGAAGGGAACTGCAATGGAAGGAGAGTGCATCATTTCTGCCTTTAGACAGACAGTCATTAGGCTGGACAGCTAAAATAAGATCCAGTCCAGGCATACTGTTGACAGCACTCGGAAAAATTCCCAGGGACAGACTCCAGCTAACCCTGGTGCAGCCTACCCACCATAACTGCAAATCTAGCTATGAGCAGCTCAAGATGTGGGCAAAGTACCGAGAGCTCCTGTCTCCTTAATTTTGCCTGAGATGTTTGTCTTGAGTAGCCTCTTAAAAATGTCTGGCTCCACATGTTTCTGTGTTCAAGTTAACGTAAGGTTCCAAATAAATCCCTGATGGAACTGTGGCAGCTTCATTGAACTTTGTGACAATTGCGCGGAGCTAGAGAGCGGTGACTTCATTGGAAACTACAGCAGGAGGGGGAAGATGTGATGGAAAAAGAAGGTCTGGTTTTTAATTTCTCTCACTCTATGCTTAGAGCGTGTGTGTGCAGAGATATATATTAAGGACAGTTAATCCACATTAGAAATTAATGTGAATTGCTCCAAATGCAGAAACAAATTTTGACAACAAAGTTTTCTAAACTTGATGTTGTGACACTTCAGTTTGGGTTCTTTTTTGAAGTGCTTAGACAGTGCTTAATGCGCTTCCTGCTGAACTCATTGACTGAGCAACTGAGTGCCCATTCTTGTCTACCAAGGCTCCCAAGTTAGTGTAAGACCTTACAGGTATATGGATACCTGAATATTATACATTATATTGCTGTTGCTGAGGAAGACACATAAAAGCACATGTGCTTGTTTCATTTAGGCATGACACTCGTCCATAGGATACATAGGGTGTTTTTCTAAGTGTTGGTATTCCATGGGCTTGCAGTTGTTGACTTACAGGTATTGGCAATCGATGACAGAGCCTTCAATTTCTTTTCAAGGTCAATCTGTGCTCTTTCTCCTGGGAAACCCTTGTAAACAGTTTTATGGGTATAATCTCCAATGATGAAAGTCCGTTGGTCTTAATGGAGTTATGTCAGCAGGGAACTTGCTGCTTGGATTTAACGGAGTAATGGAGATGAGCCTGATGGCAGTAGCTTGTGGTGTTGTCCCTGCAGAGGGGAACAAGGACATGGATAAACCTCTTCAGAAACAGATTGGGGCTTTTTCTGGATTCCCCACACAGAATCTCTGAACTATTTTTGTACTGCATCTGTATTTCTCTGGAGGAGGAAAAAAAAAAAAGGGACCTGAAGTCTAATTAACTGAAGTCAGCTTAAAAAAAAGTTACGTTCAGGAGCTAGACATGAGTATGAAATCAGGTATCAGCAGTTACATGCTAAAACATACAGCACATGGGGTAGAATGCTGTCTTGGCTTTCCCACAAGGACAAGGAGCAGAGTGTTGGATTGCTGTTTGAGGAGCTTGGCAGTAAACACTGTCCTGTGTCTTGTTTGCTTTGGTGTTGAACTATATGCTCTGGCTGGAGAGGTTTTCAAAGTGACCTGCTGTGCATAGGATACATGAGGTGATACTGGACACAGACTAGTTATGGTAACACTCTTCTTGGTTGGAAGGGGTCTACACTGCATCTAAGCTGATGCTGTGCTTTCTGTTGCTGTAGAAAGGCTGCCTCTGGTTCCCACTCAGGTTACTTACCATGGCTCATCTATATTTACACTGCACTGCAGTCCACAGCACTGATACATCTGCACACTCCCAGCCCTTCCCAGCATGGGGCTTGTACATTGGAATTAATCAAAGCCTTCAGATTCTGTGTCATAGAACCATTTATTCAGTTCCCCCTGTAGAAACTCTGTAGATCAACCCCCTGGGAAACAGCCTGCTAAATATCCATCATTCTGCTTTAACATTGAGAGGTTTTCACAACCTTCCAAATGAATACCTCTGTCCTCCTCTTGATTAGATTGGTGCCTATACCTTGGAGTAGACTTCATAGTATCTCTTTATAGAGTACTCCAACTAAACCCCATATAATTTTTATGACAAGAACTAACAGCTAGACTACAATCCTATTTACTGTAGCTGCGTACTTACATGTAAGTTCCTGTTTGTAGGTGTCTATGTTCTTAACTTACGCCCAAATACATAGTTTCGCACATAGTTTATGTGTAGACCTACGTTCATAAAATCTTAGTGGTGTATTATGTGGAGCATATGTGAAGATACTCACACGCTGTGCATGTGTTTGCCCTTATAAAATATTTTTTAATAAGTTAGAATATATTTAACTGTATATTTATTTCTCTAATGCTGGTTGGTTCTAAGGGCACACCTGCCAAAATTATCTCTGAAGTTTAGAAGATCATCCTTTCTAGACATCTTAAATGTTCCACTATATTTGCAGAGAAGCTGAAGGAATCTGTGACCTCACATCAACACCAGTGATCCAGAAGGCATGAGATAGAAAGTATAATATGCTTTAAGTTAATGACCCATGCTTTTCATGGACATATGTATGCGACTAAACTTCATTCTGAAATCCTAGTCATGACTGCATGAAGCTTCTCCATCTTCACTTTTAGTTTTCTCCTGAATACTTAGAGGTTCTGAGTGACTATTTGCCTATATTAATTGAAATAAATAATGTAATAATATTTTTTTTCTCAGGCTCTATATAGCTTTAGACAACAAAACTATATCCCTTCCTGTATGAGGGGTGAAGCAAAAGCGCAAAGAACATTTGCACCGTTTTCCTGTGAAATAACTCCAGCTGACACACAGTCCTATGAAACCTCTCAGGCCAAGTAACCCCTACCCCTATTAATCTTTAATGCAACCAGCAACAGAAAAGGAACTGCAGCCCCAGGGCATAGCAGGTGGCCTTAGGTGGGTGAAAGAAGCTTGATTCAGTAATACTTCTGCTGCCATGTCCTAGAAATGATTTGTCTCAAACATATCAATGTTTATTTTTTATTTTTTAAAAAAAATTACAGAAAGTAGTAAGATGTTGGACCTTTCAAAAAGCTGCTGTCTTCTCCTTTTTTTTCTTCCAAATGGAAAATATTGACTTGGTCTAGTCAGAGGCTGGGAGCTGCATGTGGCTTTTGCTGCATTTTCTGATAAGCTAAATCCGCTAATGGTAGGTAACGCTGGGAGAAAATTAAGCACCACTTCTGCAAGAAATATAAACTCTGGCCACTGACTATATTAGCAAACACTGAATGATAATACGCTCCAGTGTTAAAGCATCAATTAAGCTTGCTGTAATGAGTGTTTATTGCAAATCAGGACCACCGTCATGTCATGGAAAAGTGCATGAGTATGTTGTCAATTAATAGAATAATGCAGTTATGCCTTGAATGAAAAAGTGTATTTGCATGTGTTTACTTTTACAGAAATAACTTCAGTGCAAAATAAGCTTGAATGACTGTGTTCACAAGAAAAGGAGGCAAAATGAAGCTATTGTATGAAATGTCAAACAAAATTCCTCCAAAAAATTCTTATTAGTTTAGCTACTGGTGACTATTAGAGGGCAGAGTCTGACAAGCACTTAGCTGAAACCTTCACATAAGGAAATAGGAGGAGAAAAAAAACAGATGCTCATTTGCCTAGAAGTGTGAAAAGTATGTATAGAGGGTCAAAGACTCNGGGAGCTGTTGAAGACATGCTAGTATTACTTTAAACAAAGAGTGTAGGGAGTCAGAACAACAGGGAAGTGAAGTAGCCAGAGGAGAGAAGGTGGAGTATTTGACAACTCTTCTATTTAGCTTAACAGAGGCAGAGAGCTTTATATGGAGACTATCACCACACCCTTCACAGGTCAGCAACTGCCAGTACTGCAAAGGTAGATCAGTGTCTGTGTGAACACGACCATTGAAGGACACCAGTTCTGTGTGAAATCAACATCTTACAGCATACTGTGTTTTGGGATCTGTCTTCAGCTCTGGGTTAAAAATCACTAAAGTAGGTAACTCTACATGTTTGGAAGGCCCCAGGCTTTTTATAGGTACAGTTATTATCTGCTGATCTATACTAATGTTATGTTTAGGAGTACAGCTGCAAAGCAGGAGATGTATCTTCTAGTCCATCTGCTGAGGAGTAAAGAGTACCTGGTTGGTACCTGAGCAGCCTTACTGTGCTCATGTACTCCCAACATGAACTGTGCTAGGCAGGAGAAAGTGCAAGCTCCAGCTGAGGAAACATGGTTCATCTACTGCACAAACCAAGCTGGCAGTGCTGCTAAAGGGACTGAGAACATTTTAGGGCTATCACTTCTCCCCTTCTGATGTTTTAAATTTATCAGTGAGTCTGGTCAGTTTGTTCTATGAAGATCTTGAATTGCGGAAGACTGCTGGCTCCTGAAAAGTTCTTTTTCACTGACATTCCTGGTGCTTGCCCTTTACCCTGACTCCCGTTTAACTGCTTTTTCTGAATGGCTGAATAATTAGCTAATAGCCAGGATGAACTTTATGTCTGTTTAAATGCTTGTGGCTGTGGTGTGTAATGTAATGTGATGCTGTCCTCTGGGACAACGTGGGAAAATGTAAAAACCGGTTCCATACACGTGTTTCTGATATTAGAAAGGCAGCTTGATCAGGTTGGGCAGGCTTGGGTTCCTTTTATAGTAAGACAAGTAAATCAGGACTGTTTCTCAAACTCTTTGGATTAAGGCTTTTTTTTTTCATATGAGTAAATATTTATAGAAGTCGTATTTAATGGCTTCTTCAATGTAGAATTCTGGCTTATTTTATTTGTTAATTAGCCTTCTACAGACTGAGACAACTTGTTAGATCCAAGTTTCTCCTCATTTAACCATGTATACCAGAGTAAACAAAAAAAGAAAAGGGGAAGGGGGGGGAGAAAAAAAAGCACAAAAAACTAACAACACAGAATCAGCTTCAGTTTTGGCATTCTCAATCACCTAATTAAAGGTTTATATAGACTCTTAGTCTTAGATACTAATTTAATTGCACACCTGACCTCTGCATACAGTAAAACTGTAGTCCTCCTGAATGCAGAAGAAAATACTATCTCGGACAAGGCCAACTTCTATTGTACAGATCTTACAGAAAGGAAGATACTCAAGTGCATTTTTTTCTGCTACAAATTACTAATAACCTGGGAAAATGTGACTTCAGGCACCTGAACCTGAGGGTCAGACATCATGCCTGAGGGTCATGTGGCAGCCTTTGTCCCTGCCAAGACATCAGCAGAGGGTCTGGTCTCAGAGCCACGATGAGGGCTCTGAGAGTCTCCTCCTCATGAGTACCTCAGTCAAACCCTCAATTCTTCCTCCGTGTCAGGAAGCAATTTGCTAAGCAATGTGTTTCTGATCCTGCAAGATATCTGAAGCTACAGGAGAAGAACAATTCCATTGCTCCTGTTCCAGTCAACGTATGAAGAGATGCAGGGATGAAATACAGCCAAGCCTGAGCTGTGCTCTTTCAGAGTCAGCAGGATTGAGTCAGAAGATACTCACACACTCTCTTCCCTAGTCATAAATAGTGAAACTGGACATTTGTCTGGAGACAAGAACGTAGAAACCATCCTGGGTGCCCTGTGCATGGGATCATTCTGATCCTGAAAAGCTTTAAAAGGTTCCTCTTCATTCACTCCCAGTTACTTCTGCCTATCTGAACACAAACTCCTGCACCCTCTTCCCAGGCTTCTTGTTTCTGACACAAAGCAATTTCCATTTAGAGCCCTCCAAGCTGCATCCACCATAAGCTTTTCTTTGACCTGCTCGGTGTGCACAGCTTCCCCAGAGCGCACTGTCCTGCCCACCCTCCCTTTACCAGACACAGTCAACAATTAAACTAATTAAGCTATATGCAGGATTAAGCCTATAGGGCCAGATTCACAAAGGGACTTAGGTGTTTGAAATGGGAATTAAGCTGATAATCAGCATATCACTCTCATTATACAGTCTTTGAAACTTTCGTAGCCTTGTGCTTGTGCGCATTTCCTCTTGGAGAGTTCCTGTGTGCACAGGGAGGGAACAAAATTCCCTTTATGCTGTCCTTCAGTGGGAACTGCCCCAGGGCGAGTCCCGGGCCAGGGGTACCAGCCCCCGCTTCACCCATCCAATGCTCAGTCTATGAAAAGCTATCTTCCCCAAATCTCTGCAATAGGCTTTGCTTGCTTCACGTAGTAGGAAAGCCTGTTTGAACCATCTTGTTTCACACCTTTATGTACAAAGTTGTCAGGGAACAAAAGGCATTTTTGTTAGCAAAGGCTCGCAGAGCTTTTATTTCATGTGTGACAGATGCTTTCAGAATCCATTTGAGGGAATCTGCATAATTGATACACAACACCAGCGACCCAGCCTGAATGTCTTAAAGTCTTTATTTTCATCTCTGGTGGTTCAGAAGCAGCCAGTGGAATTAGTAAGGCTCCATTAAGATGTTCAGGTCTTCAGGCTCTCTGGCAATGGGGACCATGTGAATACTTGAGGACAAATAGCCTGAGTTTCATTAGCAGGATAAAATCCACAGGGCAAAGCATGGGAAATCAAATGCAATAAGGAAGTGATTGTGAACTGGTTATGCATAGTGTCAGCCACAGCAAGCTGAAGAATAATAATAAGAGGAAAAATTATGAGCTCTAAACTGCAACAATTGCCCTACAAGCCTTGACTGCTGCAAGACACTTCCTTCTCTCTGACAGTCCTTGCAAGGTTTTTTTAATAAAAAGCTAACATGGAAGATTTTTTTGCAATGTACAGTGTTCAAAGTGGTGTTTTTGTTAGTAGTATGTTATACTACCTATCCCTCTTCAGATTTTTATCTTCATCCAGGCATAAAGGCTCACCCCAAAATGAGGAGAACTCAGGTGAATTAGTTTCTTCTCGTTAAACAAAGTACTTGAAACGCTGTGAGCTTAGTGATTCTGGTCAAGGCTTTTGGAGGGGCTAGAAATTTCCCAGGGACAAGATATAGATAAACGCTACAGGTTTCATTTAAAAGACATTTTACAGATCACTGTCTTCCTTGTTAATGGTCTTCTCTTTCATTCTCTTATTTTTCTCGTTCTCTAAATCCCATGGGTCACTACAATGTCCATGCTTTGGTTTCCAGGGTATGTGGGATTGCAGACCTTATGGGATGGTGGAGTTCTGCTTGGGGTTGACAGCACGACATGTCCTTCCAGAGGTCCCCATAGTCAAGACTTCAGAAACGTTGAGGAATCCTGAAAGTAATACATCCACAGTCATACAATATTCCTTTTCAGTAGAGTAGTGTAGTGGTTGTATGACTTTTCCCTGTGGTGAGAGTCCTGTTACCTGATACACCCCATGTTCACAAGTCATTGGGTGAGTTGCTTATCCTCTCTGCATCACTATGCTCCTTTTAAATTGAGTGTGTAAGTGTAATGTTTCTTCATCCTCCAGCAGCACCAGCCTTACACTGATGACTTTATATTCATCACTATTTTAGAACGTAACCACTTCATTTCTCCTCCCTTCCTATGCAGTTCCTGCTGTCTCTGCATGAGTGGCTCATGCTGGGAACCCTTCAGATGGCCTGTAAGACCACCTAGGTTGGATCCAGTATGGCAGGTCCCATGTTCTTGAACACTTTGCAGTGGTGCAGTGATCATACCTGTTCCCTGTCAAGTATTTGCATCATAAACAGTGCTAGTCTAGAAGACAATATTTTTGTTCCCTTTCCCACTCCAGTTTCAATGAGGTTTCTAGTAGTAATTACACAGCAAAGAAGAGTGTCTTGCAGAGAGACTGCACTTTGGAGTCAGGGAAAGCTTTGTGAAGTCTTGGGATCACACTTCAAATTCTATCAGTAACCACAGATAAATTGTCAGCATCATTCAGCCTAGTATTATAATTACTATAAAGCATTATAAACCACATTTATGTTCAGTGAGAAGCTGATAATTTATCTCTGATAGACACACTGGTAAATGCCTCTTTAGGAAGTGCCCTGGTTACATAGTGCCCTCTGCATAGCTGGCAGACTCCACTGACAAAGAAAACATTAACACATGGTGTATAGGTACTTCAACAAGCCTGGTAGGTGTTGCACAGGTGAATCCAACAAGAAACAGTTCTAAATTGGGTACCAGCAACAAACCAACAAGGGAGTCTGAGCTCCAGATCCTGACCTTATTCTCCCCATTGGGAAGCCTCGCCTATCCTGCAAATGGGTCTCCTACAAGCAAACTCCAGACATTCAGAAACCTCCTGACACCACATCCAGTGGGATAACACACTCTAGGAATTTGCTAGTGTCCCCTTGAGTACTACATTTGCATTTGCTTGAAGGAGCAGAGTGATGCTGTTGCTATCTATAGGTTAAGAGAATCAGCTTTATCACTTTCTAAGGAAACACAGATTTGCAATAAAGGGTCTAAGTTACAAAGGAAAAAAAAAAGAGAAAGAAAAAACCCAAAAAGAACCAAAGACCCAACAAAGCATGCTATCACTGTTAATACTGAATAAGTGAGAACCTCTTTAACTTCTGCAGCATTTCAGTTGCTTATGAGAGCCTGATTTGAACCTAGCTCAGGGTTAACATGTCCTGGAGAATTATTGAAGGAATGTCTTTCTTACTCCAAGTGGGGTCTGTGCTACTTAGACCACAATATTATCTGCTCTTGTTTATAAGCCGAATGAAAAGACGCAGCTTTATTTTCTTGCCCACTCACAACTCTTGTGTTTTAAAATTTAGGACATCATATGGCCACAAAAATATTTGTTTCCTTTGTCTCCTCCACTAACACTTTGATTAATATACTTATTTATTTTCTCTTACTAGATTCCACACTGCCTTCATCTTTGTGCTTTTTTTCTGATTCATTACTGGAGCCTTAAGATACAGTACCAAGATTTCATAAATCCTACATCACAAAAGTACCTCTATTTTAGCAGGACAAGTAAAATTTACCATTAGGAATTTGTGGCATTCAGAAACACTACTGAAACATGAAAGAATTAAAAAATAGAGGTGACATCTCTTACAACTATCACAAGATCACATGTAGAGTCTGTTGCATGTAGTACACAGGAAAATGTGTTACTTTGGCTAGAAAACACTGAACCTTCATAATTCTTTGTTCAAATTTACTGCAATGTTAGTCTAGGTCCTTGTATTTAAAAATAAAAATTAAAAGATCAGTGTGATTAAATGGAATTAGTGGATGATACAGTACTTAATTCAGAGGTAATAATATGACTTTCCTCATTAGTGCAGGACTGATCTAGCTTCTTAATTGATTTTAATCGGCATTTAATTAGAAAATGTGATTCCCCTCTGACTAATTCATATTTTACATTATTCCAAGGTAGACTATTATTTCATTTCTACAAGCAGCATCCCAGTTTCAGGTTAGGAAAAATATGAAATCTTTTCTCTGACTAGTGACCTTTGAGGGTCTTGTGCATAGAGATTGTACATCACAGGCTTGGGCTGTTCTCAGCTGTAAGCCTCTAAAAGTCACCATCATTTGTCTCTGGGAAGACTTCCTTGTTCTATCTCAGCTCTTTAGAGTGGAGCTTCCTAAATCTGAAGTACCTTACAGGTCATTGTACTTATACAAGTTGTAATGTACCCAAGTATTTCTTGGGAAATTAATCCAAGGTGTCTGTGTTCAGAATTTGTGGTGAGATTCAGACTAAAGTTTTATCATTCAAGAAGGACTGAGAATACCAGTGAGTTCATACATTGAAAAGGTGCTGAAAGGTACTCGATGAAATACCATATTGTTTCAGCTCCAGAAAGAATTACTTGAAATAAAAAGGGAACATATCTTGCTCCTGGAATGAATAACACAAAGAAATCCCTGTGCTAGCATGATGTGAAAGTTTTATTGCGTTCTGGATTTTCAATTGTGCTGTATTAAACCATATTAATATTTGGTTTTTCTAGGGTATTCAGAAAATCATTGCTAATGATGAATTTTTCATTTAGACTACTGCCAAGTGATCAGCCTTAGTTGTCCAAGGTCAGTCAATCATTTCACTCTGGTGGAACATTGCTGCCTTTAAGGCAAATGAAACAGTTTTCTTTCTATCTCAAGTACAGATGACTTACGGGACAAACTCACTAACAGCTCATCCTATGTGCCATGGCTGTTGCCCTATGATCCATTAACACATCTAAAATTAAGAGTGATTTCCCTGGAGATAAGGAGTAGAGCTGCTCACAGCTTTTTTTGTGTACCTGAATTTAGACTCAGGTAAGCAGCCAAATCAAGCCAAGTGTCTCTATCCAGCCATGCAGTACCCTTGCTAAGAAGGAAGCAAAAACAAACAAACAAAAAAAAAAACCACCAACCAAGAGCAGTCCCAACCTGACTCTAATTTCATAGAGATCTTGATTCCAATGTGCTTCAGCACAACAGTTTCACTGAGTCAAAGATAATTGGAGTGTGAAGTCAACTATTCAGGTGAAAAGTTGGTAATCAGTTTTTCCTGCCTCTGTCCCAAGCTTAGATGTCTGTCTATGTTTTACTATAGGTGTTTTTTAGTATTTCATCGTGTTTTTCATCTGAAAAGATTCAGAATAGTCATCATTCCCACCACTTTAATAATAACATGAACTTACACTGAAGCAAAACAGCTTTTAAACAGAGTGACCTCTGAAAACATTAATCCTAGTAGTCCATTTTCTAGTGGAAACATAGAGGATTATTGTGGGTTTGCCTCAAGCTTGATTTATGGTGTAGATTACTTACAGTCACCTGCCTCAGTGCAGTACAGGAGAAGGCAGGTATGACTGGCATTAAACTGTTTGCTTGAAACTTTGCTTCCAGACAAAAACCTCTGACCCCTTGGTTTCTAGTTTTGGTAATTTGTAATTACAAATATTTTTTTCAATGGTGTTCAGTCATTTTGTCTTTCTTTTTAATGTTGCAGTCCTTAGATTGGTCATATATTGAAACTTGAGTAATTATATGTCTGCATGATCGTGTTTACAACACAATATTCCTTGTTACATGTCATTTTTTATTGCTTCTGTTGTGACACATTTGAATTTAGCTCAGATTTTCAGGCTGAAAGCTGTTGATTTCTCAAAGGTAAAAATGAACAAAAAAACCTTCTCTGAAGCTCACTAAATCAACATATTTGTTTGCAAACCAGCATGAACAAATGGTTGAAGAGACCTACTTCTTTCTGCTTCATATCCTTGCTTCATGCTGTGTCAGTCCTGCTTTCCTCCTTTTAATTTCTTTTTGAATAGTGTGTCTTTGCTTTATCTTTTCTACCTGCTTATTGCACTTTTCAATTGTCTTCTTTCTTTGCCTAAGTATTCTATGTCTCCTTCAAGTTTCTCTTTGAAGGCATCTACTATCGTGAAGATGGTCTTATTTGAGAGAACTTCTTCCAGTAAAATATCAGTGGACCAGGTTTTTGTATGCCCAAAAATGGTGGAAATCTGGCATCCTACACAGTGAGTAGGATTTAACAGAAGCTGTATTCTTTTGCAAGTAGTATTTTACTTTCATACTAACCCACTTATGACACAAAGTGTAGCTAGATCTCAGGCTGGTTTAGTGAGGGAAGTGCTGTAAATCCACTCCAAAAGGTCAGTTGTTTTGGACTTTCACAGAGAGAAAATGACACCATTTTGTGCACATCTCCATGAAGGTTCAGTGAGCTTAATCACAGAATTATGGAATGGTAAGGTTGGAAGGGACCTCAAGGTTCCAACCCCCTGCCATAGGCAGGGACACCTCCCACTAGCACAGGTTACTCAAGGACTCGTCTAACCTGGCCTTGAACACCTCCAGGGAGGGAGCAGACACAACCTCCCTGGGCAACCTGTTCCAGTACCTCACCGCCCTCACTGTAAAGAACTTCCTCCTGACTTTGACCAGTGACAAGTGATGTCCCTCAGGGGTCAGTGCTGGGACCAGTGCTGTTTAACATCTTTGTCAGTGACATGGACAGAGGAATGGAGTGCACCCTCAGCAAGTTTGCAGATGACACCAAGCTGTGTGGCACAGTCGACTTGCTAGAGGGCAGGGATGCCATCCAGAGGGACCTGGACAGGCTGGAGAGTTGGGCCCAGGCCAACCTGATGAAATTCAATAAGGCCAAGTGTAAGGTCCTGCACCTGGGTAGGCACAATCCCAAGCACAAATACAGGCTGGGTGGTGAATGGCTGGAGAGCAGCCCTGAGGAAAAGGACCTTGGAGTCTGGGTTGATGAAAAGCTCAACATGAGCCTGCAGTGTGCACATGCAGCCCAGACAGCCAACCGAGTCCTAGGCTGCATCAAGAGAAGCGTGGCCAGCAGGGCAAGGGAGGTGATTCTGCCCCTTTACTCTGCTCTCGTCAGACCCCACCTGGAGTACTGTGTGCAGTTCTGGAACCCTCAGCACAGGAAGGACATGGAAGTGTTGGAGCGGGTCCAGAGGAGGGCCACAAAGATGATCAGAGGGCTGGAGCAGCTCTCCTATGAGGACAGGCTGAGAGAGTTGGGGCTCTTCAGCCTGGAGAAGAGAAGGCTTCGAGGGGACCTGATAGTAGCCTTCCAGTATCTGAAGGGGGCCTACAGGAAGGCTGGGGAAGGATTATTTACAAGGTCCTGCAATGACAGGACAAGGGGCAATGGGCTTAAACTGGCAGAGGGGAGATTTAGACTAGATGTTAGGAGGAAGTTCTTTACAGTAAGGGTGGTGAGGCACTGGAACAGGTTGCCCAGGGAGGTTGTGGATGCTCCCTCCCTGGATGTGTTCAAGGCCAGATTGGATGAGGCCTTGAGTAACCTGTACTAGTGGGAGGTGTCCCTGCCTATGGCAGGGGGTTGGAACTAGATGATCCTTGAGGTCCCTTCCAACCTTACCATTCTATGATTCTATGACATCCAGTCTAAGTCTTCCCTCTGCCAGTTTAAACCCCTTGTTCTGTCATTGCAAGACCTTGAAAATAGTCCCTGCCAGCCTTCCTGTAGGCCCCCTTCAGATACTGGAAGGCTACTATCAGGTCTCCTCGAAGCCTTCTCTTCTCCAGGCTGCAGAGCCCCAACTCTCTCAGGCTGTCCTTATAGAAGAGCTGCTCCAACCCTCTGATCGTCCTCGTGGCCCTCCTCTGGACCCGCTCCAACACTTCCGTGTCCTTCCTGTGCTGAGGGCTCCAGAACTGCACACAGGACTCCAGATGGGGTCTGACCAGAGCAGAGTAAAGGGGCAGAATCACCTCCCTTGCTCTGCTGGCCACGCTTCTCTTGATGCAGCCCAGCACTCGGTTGCTGTCTGGGCTGCATGTGCACACTGCAGGTTCATGTTGAACTTTTCATCAACCCAGACCCCAAGGTCCTTTTCCTCAGGGCTGCTCTCCAACCATTCACCACCCAACCTGTATTTGTGCTTGGGATTGATTAAGTGCCCAAATCTAAGTTAAACATAATCTGCAGTTGGCAGTTGATGTCTGGATAGACATTTTACATTTTGCATCTGTGTTAATGGTTGTGTGTGGACATTATTAGGCATTTGAAAACACTTTATCACTGTTCTAAATATGTTTATTTACTAGGGGTAATNCATTCACCACCCAACCTGTATTTGTGCTTGGGATTGATTAAGTGCCCAAATCTAAGTTAAACATAATCTGCAGTTGGCAGTTGATGTCTGGATAGACATTTTACATTTTGCATCTGTGTTAATGGTTGTGTGTGGACATTATTAGGCATTTGAAAACACTTTATCACTGTTCTAAATATGTTTATTTACTAGGGGTAATGGTGAAACGTCTGTTGACATCACTAGAAAGAAGTTTGACAAATGCCAAGTGGTTTTGAAAATCCCACTTCAGCATTCTATAGCTGCCCATGTATTCTGGAGCCTTAATGACTAAGGGTGTAAAGAGCACTGCTTAACAACCCTTCTTAGGCACCTCCCGCAGCGAGGGCTGCTGGAGAGTGAGCATTGTATAGGAGGTGCACTAAATAACCCACCCCTTTTCACACTTATATTCTACTAACAGAAGACACATAAGGTTTACTTTCAAATTTGCTTCTAAGTGTTGTTCTGTGGTATGTGTTTGGAAGGCAAAATCAGTTTCATGGTGTCCTGCATCAACGGCAAACATAGGGAAGCTGACTGAATCTGAATGAAAATTCAGCGGCTGAATCTGCTCTTGCAACAGACTTGTAAAGTGGTTGTTCCCCACATTTCTTAAAAATGGAGAATCTCTCACTAGCCCAAAGTGGGAAAATGCATTATGTTTGTATCCAATAAAATCTATTTGTCTGCATTGTCAATGGCAACCATTCAGCCAGTGTCTGACTGCTACCTGCCAATTTTCACTTTATGCTTCTATTAACTGGAGCTTTGGGATTCACAGTTTATTCTAATTCATTCTTAATGATAGTAAGCCAAAGTCTCTTGTGCCAGTAGTTGTGAGTTACACTGGCGTACTGGACTTGAACTTCTTATTAAGAAGGAAAATTTGGGGGGGGGGGGTGTGTGGGAATTTTGGTTTTTTATACTTACAGATGGTTTTATACTCAGTGGTATGTTCTGACTATTAGGATCAAGACTAGTTTTAGAATAGAATATGTGAGTAAAAATAAATTCTGCAATCTGCATTGGTTTAAAGGATTTTGAACCCTGTCATCCATGAATAATTTCTTACTCCGAGAATACTCCTTTAGTCTCTTTAGGTAGAGGGTATATAAAAGTTACTTTTTCTGAGGGAAACCTGCCTGCTTGAGATAGCTACTTGTCATTCTGCCATGGTGTTATCTCAGAGGTGTCATTTAACAGTGATGGAGAAATGCTTGCTTTTGTAAGCAGAGTTAGTTGTTACTTAGAATCATAGAATCATAGAATCATAGAATGGTAAGGTTGGAAGGGACCTCAAGGATCATCTAGTTCCAACCCCCTGCCATAGGCAGGGACACCTCCCACTAGTACAGGTTACTCAAGGCCTCATCCAATCTGGCCTTGAACACATCCAGGGAGGGAGCATCCACAACCTCCCTGGGCAACCTGTTCCAGTGCCTCACCACCCTTACTGTAAAGAACTTCCTCCTAACATCCAGTCTAAATCTCCCCTCTGCCAGTTTAAGCCCATTGCCCCTTGTCCTGTCATTGCAGGACCTTGTAAATAATCCTTCCCCAGCCTTCCTGTAGGCCCCCTTCAGATACTGGAAGGCTACTATCAGGTCCCCTCGAAGCCTTCTCTTCTCCAGGCTGAAGAGCCCCAACTCCCTCAGCCTGTCCTCATAGGAGAGCTGCTCCAGCCCTCTGATCATCTTTGTGGCCCTCCTCTGGACCCGCTCCAACACTTCCATGTCCTTCCTGTGCTGAGGGTTCCAGAACTGCACACAGTACTCCAGGTGGGGTCTGACGAGAGCAGAGTAAAGGGGCAGAATCCCCTCCCTTGCCCTGCTGGCCACGCTTCTCTTGATGCAGCCTAGGACTCGGTTGGCTGTCTGGGCTGCATGTGCACACTGCAGGCTCATGTTGAGCTTTTCATCAACCCAGACTCCAAGGTCCTTTTCCTCAGGGCTGCTCTCCAGCCATTCACCACCCAGCCTGTATTTGTGCTTGGGATTGTGCCTACCCAGGTGCAGGACCTTACACTTGGCCTTATTGAATTTCATCAGGTTGGCCTGGGCCCAACTCTCCAGCCTGTCCAGGTCCCTCTGGATGGCATCCCTGCCCTCTAGCAAGTCGACTGTGCCACACAGCTTGGTGTCATCTGCAAACTTGCTGAGGGTGCACTCCATTCCTCTGTCCATGTCACTGACAAAGATGTTAAACAGCACTGGTCCCAGCACTGACCCCTGAGGGACACCACTTGTCACTGGTCTCCAGGTGGACATTGTGCCGTTGATCGCCACTCTCTGGGTTCGACCATTCAGCCAATTCCTTATCCAGCGAGTGGTCCATCCATCAAGTCCATGGTTTTCCAGTTTGGTGACCAGGATGTCATGTGGGACAGAGTCAAATGCTTTACTCAGGTCCAGGTAGATGACATCAGCTGCCTTTCCCTTGTCCACTGTCGCTGTGACTTCTTTCATTATCTCTCAGACTGTGTATACCTGCACTGCCTCAACTTTGGAGACACCACTGGGAATACTGAGCAAGTTCAGCACACTTAGGACAGACATAAGAAATTAATGTGGGTCAGAAAGAAGACTATTTGTGAAATACCATTTGCCTTTACATGTCTCAGTAGCTAATTCTGGTGCCTGGTCTGTGTGTGTGAATGCATGATATTTAGCTGATTCATTTCAGCAAATTTGGCTGTATTTCCTCCAAACAGACAGCAAGTCTAACAAAGTATTTAGCAAGAGGCAGTCTCCTTAAATTACAATTGAAATCTATAAAAATACCAAAATTTGGAGTAAGGCGAGAGAAACAATCCTTTATTGTCCCAATAAGACTGAAGAAAGAAATAAAAGACTCATTATGAAAGAGTTTATAACAAGGTCTAGGACCTTGCCATATTCCTAGAGTTTCTTGAGAGTGTCAAAGGAGAAAATGTAGTCTCAGGTCATATCATGACATTACTGGGTGCAATATGCATTAGTGTCCAAGGGCACTGTGCTGTGTTTGCCAGGATTGAATTGAATACTTCATGGGAGATTTTTCGTTGCTCAGATGGGTAGATAAATGCAATAACAGAAGAGTGTCAGAAAACGTACAGTAAAATTATCAGTGAATATCAAGACTTAAAAAACTTCTCCTGTTCTGGTTGCATTATCCTCCAGCAGCCAGGGAAGCTATAAAAGGGAAACAAACAAACAAACAAACAAAAGCCAAACAACCCTCTACTACAGCAAAATGACTGCTCTAATTTCTACTTTCACCTAATGATAGATGTTTGAAAGTTATTGTGTATTCTGAAGATGTAGAAAAACACCACTTCAGTTAACCCCAAAAGAGGAGAACCATAAATGAAAACACAATGGACTCAAACAGAAAAATTAAACTAATGTCTTGGAAAATAAACACAGATCAGGAAATCCTCTCACTGAGGAGTGACCCAGAAAGCACAGATGTGTAAAATCCTCAGATATTCCTTTACCCATTCCCTATTTTTAACTAGAACTTTAAAAGTTCTCTGTACGAGATTGTTTTTCTTTTTTCTCTGCACTGAGGGTCTTTGTAGACGTGCAATAAAAATACAAAAAGGAGATGGAGAGTCTGCTGAGGACAGGTGACCTAATTTATGGCTTTATGTCCCAAGTCTCACCAGAATGTCCAAGGATAACATTAGCTCTAGCTCACTCAAAATTACTAATTATGAGAAAGATGGGCAGGGAGACTTGAAATCTTTTTATTAGACCAAGTAATATAGCTGTGAGGAAAAGCAAACTAACTGGAAGAAATAAGACTTTCTACAGGTTCCTTAAAAAGTGTATCTTTGGGACTCTTGGAAGATGGCCTTGGACCGTCAGTCTCAGACTGTTGTTCCTGACAAGACCATATTCACTACTGAGTGTTCATTACTTTGTATGAACATTACCATATTCATTACTTGTGTTCGTGACAAGACCATGTTCATTACTATGTGAACCTTCCTAATTGCTATTAATGTTCGCACAGCAGCTTTGGGTGATTTTCTTTTTCATGGTATTAGATGCAGAGCCTTGAACAGACCTGACTTCCAGTAGTGGGGTGCCTGATAAACTGTTGAGACAATCTGGAGTGTGTTTGTCAGAGTGGATGGCATTAGGTCAGCGTATGCTGGCTGAGGAGCTGGCCAATACAGAAATAAGGGGGAAGAATAAAGGACAATTGCAAGTGTGAGTTAAGAAGCTGTTATGAAAGTGAGTAGTTGCACAATTTAAAGAAGCAATTATCTGAAGGGAGGGAGAAGAGGAGGCGAAGTGTTCTTTTTGATGAAAAAGAAAACTTCTAATCAACACTGAAAAAAAAACAAATGGCAAGGTCATTGGATTGACAATGAATAATAGACCAGCTAAGAAAGGCAATTGTGTGTTTCCATTCTTAAGAAAGCCATTTCTTCTGGCAACCAACCATCCTAACCAGAGACCAGAGTGTTATTATAGTAGGAAATGAGTTGTTCTGCTGACTTCACATGTGTAGTGAACTGGATGCAGAACTTCTACAACAAACTTCTTTTAAAACAGGTAGCAAATGGCATATGAGGTTTGTTAATATGCCTGACAGTGTTCAGCTCTGTTAGTACTGGCAGAGTGCACACCACACACAGAGCTTAGGTATAGATTTAAATGCGTTAAATTTGACTCTCAAATTAGATTGATTATGTTCGTGTTAGACAAATATTATCTGAAAGGACACAAATACAGTAGTTATCAAAACAAAGCACCAGCCACAAAGATTGATTGGCCAGGCTTAGCTGGCTTATGTACTGAATTTTATCAGGATACTCCGTGCTGGTTTCTCACTTGTATGGAGTGATTGCACTGTGTGATGGCAGAAGAAGTCCAAAGATTAGCAAGAGCCTCTGTATTATTAAATTACTGTCATTCTTCCTTCTTCTTCCACAAACACGGAGGATATCTCTTTTGACATGTAATAAGAAACAGCACTTAAATCTTCCGTTTTCCTTTGCTGGGAAGTTAGAGGTAGAGGACATGCCAGAACTCTCCGTGCATGAGGCAAATGTGAGGCAATCCACCCAGTAACACAAGAGCGCCTGCTGAGAGGACAAACAATAGACCATTCACTAAAAAACCACCAGTAATTAATACTGGAGTTACACAGAGTTATAGGCTAGTTAGAGGCCTGGCGTAAATGAGTGTAGCTCTAATGGTACCCTAATTTACACCCACGTTATATGGCATTTAAAACTATTTACAGTATAAGCATTAGGGGTTTTTTATAATTTGTCCTGTCAGAGGAGAGATTCTCTTCTATGTTGCAATGTCTAAGTGCTAGTTTCAGCATTTACCAGAAGAAGAGTCAGGTCTGCTTTTCTGGTTGGAAACTGTTGTTCTGTTGAAAATAATTGCAATTTTCATTATAAAATGTTGTCTGTGTTATATTAACTTTATTCCTGTACTTTTGTGTTGAGCAATGGTGTAGTTAAGAACATAACAAGGATTTCCACTTTAAAAACCAACCACCTATTCTGAAGACTTTAATACAGCTGTAAAAGCTGATTATATGTTGAAGTGTGAGTGTAAAGATCTTTCTCCAAGAGGTCTTTAGCACACATAAAAGATATCTCTATATAATGGCTTATAAACATCTTCCCTCAAAACCTGACAATATTGAAGGGAGATGATAAAGAGCTACTCAAAAATCCATTTAACTGATAAACTGAATGCCCCTAATAACTGAATTTCAGGCATCACAGTGAAATAAGTGAAAACACAGCCTGAAGCCAGAGTTTCAGCCCTAAGAAACCCTGCCTTTTCACAATAGTTTCTACACCAAGTGCATTGGACTGCATTTAATATAGATAATGTTAGCCCTTTAGATAACCCGCAACTGGCACCTGCTGCCTGTCTCTCAGTGCCGAGGCACTGTAGGAGTAGGAGCTGTGTATCACATTCCCAGGCAGCAGATCCCACCACTCACTGAGAGATTAATTTTTGGATAGGAGCTGCACCCACCACCTGTTGGACAAATGTGTGACCTAACAAACTGTGATGCTGAGGACCTGTCCTTGCCCACAGAGAGCTCAAATCTAAACTTGCTGTGTTCCATCAAAAGACAGTAGCATCTGTGCTGGTGACTGGATGTGAGCAAGCTCACCCCTGGACATGGGTGTTAATTAGGCACTGTTGTGTAGGTGGAGAATGAGTCATTCCACAGCCCAAGGGCAACACAGTTAAACCAAGGCTGAGGAGCCTCACTCAGAATAGTCCAATCTGGACTTTAGTCCTGGGACTGGGGCTAGAATGTAGTTGCTGGCGCTGATGAGCCAATACATGGCAGTCCTAACCAGAAATGATGGCTTGGACCTGCTCTCTTTATTCCAAACAAAGAAAATTATGAAGGCAACACTCAAATGGAAGAAAAACCTAAGCAGAAACTGAAAGTTTCTTAAGAAAAGCATTTTAGAAAGCTACAGGGAAGGAAGATTACAACTTTTGACTCCAGGTTTTCATAGTTCTGCAGTGGAGACAGCAATTAGAGCTAAGTGTGTGTATATGAGAATTCAGTGTATTTAGCTTCTCAAAAAGAGGAAAGGGGAGAGTTGTTTAATGGGTAGTGTCTTCACAGAGTGGGAAAACCATCTAGTAAAGATTTCTTTAAACTAGCAAAGAAGGGCACAGTGGAAATCTATTGTTGGAAGCTAATGGTAGACAAATTGAAATTAGAACAGAATGATGTAGTAATATTTAATATTATTAAAGTGCTAGTAATTATTGAGAAATATGTTATTATTAACTTTAGCTAGTGGGAGCAGATTGCCACTGAGAAACGTTGCTAAGGACATTGGTGTTTGTGTCTTCAGATCAAGAGTTTCTCAAAGATATGCTGAATTCAGTGGCAAATTTTTGGATGTAAACCAGGTCTAACTGGTTAATAGACCAAATAAAAGGCAGGCACAAACAGGTGAAAGGTGTGGAAACCATAAAGTATAAAATGAAATTAAATGGCACCCTTAGAATGGTCACAGGAAGCTTATGTGGGATGTGTGACTCCATGAGCCATGGATTACAGCTTCCCTGGGGAGTTTTGAAGGACTTTCCTTCTAACCACACCAGTGGGAAACTACTGAGTATCTCTGGACTGGAGATACTTCTTTGCCTGCCACATCAACCTCATTGCTCTTCAGTGTATACTTTAGGAACTTTTGGCAGTAGCCTCTTCAGTAACTATTAAGAACATAAACAGAAAACCAAACAGAGGGTACAGGTGGCAACAGCATCTGAGCAGGGCAGGTTGAACTTCAAGTAAGTGACAGTTCCTAAACAAAATGCTCTACATTTCTTAAACTCTCCTTGAAGCAGTTGGTGATGTTGCACAAAAGGAACAGTTTTGCAGCAAAGATCAGTGTGAGCACTCTGCTTATGTGGTGTGGTTCAGCCTCATCACCTGTGGCTAATTGGCGTGGTCTGGGTTCAATGAGACTGTGTGTGAGCCTAGAGAGTCTCTGTAACCTGCAGCCTAATTTTAAATGTGCCATAACTAAGCTTTGTTTTCATAATAAGGGGCTCTGCTTGGTTGAGCTCTGTGCTTACCTGAGTTTGAAACTGCCTGTTACTCTCAAGTCCTACATCAGCAGCTTCTTGCTTACACCTCTTTAAGGGCTGGCCCTCAGGTCTTAATCTGCATGTATGGTTGAAATAATTATGCATGTAAATTAGACACACTCTTTTAAAGTCACTGAATAGCTGACTACTACCTCATTAAGGAGGTTTGGGGGCACCTCCAGTTAGCAAAGGTGACTTTAATACTAACTTATTTCACATCACTTGAGTAAACTTTTTCAGCTGTGTCCTGACTGGCAAGAACATCGTAAGCCATTCCAAGTTTGTTCTCAGCCCATGTCTGACAGTTCTCTTAAGGTCATTACATTTATGAATATGCATATATCCATATCTCTATATAAACTCTTTTTAAATCCAGGTTCACTTAAATAAAATGTTTCAAATATTTGGAATGGAAAGGACAAGTTTCTTTCTTGTGAGGAGAACTAAATCTTCCTTGAAGACTGAGCACTGTGATAATTTTCTGCAGCAGTTATCTTCAACAACAGATTTTGGCAGAACATGATTGAATTATGGCCTGAGGGTACAAATTTCATTTCAGGAGGGTGTTGGAAGAAGGAGTCTGCCAGCAAAAAGGAAGAGATGGTACCTACAGTGTAAAAAATTGGGAACTGAAGGGGTAAGGTTGGGAGAAGGGGGGCACCTTAGTGTTCATGATGGGAGACAGAGCAGTAATCAGAAAGCCTCAGCTGAAGTCCTCTTAGAAGTCTGTGGCAGAGCCAGGCTGGGGCCAGGGTAGCCTTAACGTAGATGGGTGAGGCTGCAGGTACTGATGCACTTAAGTTGCCCAGTGGGAAGGCAAGATGAAGGTAAGGTGGATTTTTCTGATCCTAGCTCAATATTTCAATAAAGTCCTGCCTCTACATTTCTTTAAATATGATTTTATTTTATTCTAGCTACAGAATTTGAACATTAGCCGTAAGTGCAAATGAGCATTTTTTTCCACACAGTTGAAGACTACCCAACCAAAAACAGTACCAGAGAAGTCAGTGTTATGCACATGCTCAATTTTATCCACCATAAAACTACAGCTATGTACATGATGCCTTTTCTGTTTGTTTTTAATCGCTGTGTCACATGGTACTATCTGAAGCTGACAACATTTTATTCAAGCAAGAGCATTTGTTTAATTCATTCTCAGCTTCTTCAGTGCATATCTCTGACAGTGTAAGTACAAATTACAAACAGCATCACTGATAGTGAGTGGCCCAGTTCCTCATACACAGAGCAGTCAAGTTAAACATTACAAAGTCCTTGCAGCAAACTCTGAAAGAGGTATGCATCTACCTGGTTGGATTTGCCTGTAAATTCCAGGGGTGATGGCATCCTGCAGCACAACACGATGCTCCAGATTGAACTTTATGCACAAGTCATTGGAGAAGAAAGAAGGGGACAGGATAACTGATAGTTTTAAGTAGCTTAAGGTCTATTTTAAGAATAACGATTTTTCAAAGTAAATTAAATATGAAACATGCTGTGTTGATACAGAGACAGGAGGAAAATAAGACACTGGAGTGCACTGTTTTCTCTTTCAACCAGTATAAATATCTTTTTAAGAAGACATGCATTGTCATGAACTGCAAATTCAGGTCTTAGCTTTGCAGTCCAGTCCTTCTGGCTCTGTGTCTGTTGACTCAAATAAGAATCCTTGTTTGGACTGCAGGAGCTGGATGTCTGATGTGCAAAATGTGGAGGAGAGTGAGCAAGTATTAACCTTTTTTCTCATGGGTCAGAGCGCAATCAAAATGCCCTTCCACAGAAAGTAACAGAATGAGATTAATTTTACATGCTACAGCTATGATTGTCCAAGTGTTATGGGGAGGGCAGGATAAATTCAGCCAGACAAGGTTTCATTAATTGAGGGAATTTCCAGGCTAATTTACAGGTGTTCAGGGACCTGACCTATTTCAATTTGAATAATAGCTGATGACAGAGTTCGATACGCACCAGCCTTCTATTTAAGCAGAGGGGAGAGAATTGTTTTGGGTTGGGGCTTCTTAATTAGTATTCCACAAACATGGCATCGATTTGCTAAGCCCAGCTAGCATTTATTGCCTTGTGAGATTTAAACTTCAAAGAAAATCAGTGCATTTAACTTTGCTCTATGTAAAAGATTTGTAAAAAACCTAAACCAAAGTCCAACAAAAAACAAAATACAAAACTTGTGCTATACCTGGTTATTGATTGCCTGAATTAAGGGGGACAAAGCATAAAAACTGCCAGATACTCTTTAGAGTCTGACAATTAGACTAATGTCAAGTTTCATTTGTTTAATGCACAACTACCTTGGCCATTAACTTTATCTAAAGTGGGTGTTAATTAATGCTAAATTACAGTTCCTAAGGTGCTACATATTATACCCACCTGAATACGGAAAGTCACCCACCATTCGCGGTGTTAGTAAGAGGGAAACAATGAAAGAGAGGATGACAAGCAGCCTGGGAAGACAATTTCCCATCTGCTCTGGGTCTTCTGGTTATTCACTGTAACTTGATGTTACCTGCTGAGTTTTAGAATTTCAGCTATAATTTGTAACTGTAGGGGTTTTAGCTTATTTAGAAAGAAACAATCTCAAGCCCTCTGGGGAATCAGTTAATATTTAATGCTATTGTACCCTGACGTCAAAATTTCATGAGTAGCTAACCAAGAAATGTGTTTAGCTCACAAATTCCTTGAAGTACAGTGTAGTGTGGAACACACACCTCTAATAGTGGGTTAATTCAGCTGTTTTCAGTGTCACTTTCCAGTTAATACAAAACGTTGTGCTTGCCTAAGGTAACAGTGGCACTCCACATCTACCTCCTGGTAACTGTTGTTTGTATTTCATTATAATCTCGAGTTCCCAGCAAAGACAGCTCTGGTCCTGCATGCTGTGCAAATACTTAGAAGAGGAAAGACCCCAGCTCTGGGATGTTTGCTGTCTCTGAGATGTAATCGAAAGGCAATCCACTGACTTTGTAGATCTCTGTAATAAGCTTGAAGTAGAGGAAGCTACTTTAAATGTGTAATCTGTCATTTAAAACCAGGCTTAACCTTTAGAATGATAGCACCTGGCAGAGGCATCTATCCCTTAATCATTTAGATTCCCTGCTGTCTGGTTTCTATCCACTTCCATCTCTGCTCTGGCTTCCCTAGGCTGTAGGGGGGCTACAGTATTTCTCACAGTCTCCACTAATATCTTGGCATACATTTTCCACAGAGTATGGGTTTCAGCACGTAACAATGTTTAATTCAGGCTAACTGGCAATCTTACTCCTAACAGTGAGAGTAGCAGCAAAATCCACAGTCCCAAATGTTGACATCAGATTAATGGCAGATAGCTACTACACAAAGCAATGCAAATTTGTTCCTGAGAACATCTTCTGTTCTCAGTACCATAATTTAAGAAACTGTTAATCATAGACAGCTGCTGTGAATGGTGTTTCTCCAACTCCTGGCAAAACAGGCACATTCATGCCCAGTTCTCATACATCGCAGACAGCATCTATGGCTGTGACTGGAGTGTGTTCTGTCTGTGATGCTAACTACAACCCATGGCTCTTCCCAAGACATGTAATCACGGCATTTGTGAAGTACCAAGTTTATAAAGAGTAGTTACTTCTTTTTGTTCAAGATTTAAGAGTTGAGCTCTCCCATGTCATTTTTACTGGTGAAGCCTTTATTCTTATAAAGGCTAATAACCTTACTCAGTTCCTTGTCCCCACTGTGAAGTACATTTGCAGCTTCTTTTTATCTTTTCAGGCTAAGCAAGCCAGTCAGAGGCTAAATAATTACTGACAGCTGTTAGGTACTGTCTGGCCTATTAGATGTGTTAATCAAATTTGGCAACTGTTTAGAAACTTCAGTGTTAGCAGAACAGAGTAGTTTGGTCTTTCCTCACCAGATTTATCCAGAAGTCTGTATTCTGTCTTTTTTTTTTTTTTTCCCCTGTACGGTTTCCCTGGAATAACTTGCAGTCCTGCTGTTGAGAAAATGTCCTGAAACTGTGCCAGGAAGGTTTACATCAGGTACTAGGAAAAATCTCTTTATGGAAAGAGGGGTCAGGTATTTGAACAGGCTGTCCAGGGAGGCAGTGGAGTCACCACCCCTGAAGATGTTCAAGAACTTTGTGGACATGGCACTTCAGAACACGATTTAGCAGCCATGACGGTCTTAGGTTGAAGGTAGGAATTGGTGATTTTAGGGGTCTCTTCCAACCAAAACAATTGTGTGATGCTATGATCCTTCTCTTTCTTACACTATCATAGAAAGGAATATGTTAGAAAGGACCTCACCTGTTCCAGCCATCTATGGAAAGCAGGGCCTACGTTAGGGATGTTTGGTACCAGCTTTCCTTCTGACTTTGTGGGTACACACAGAGAATCTGGAGGCAGTGATCTCCCTGCAAAATAAGGGTGGGCTGCACAGTTCAATACACCATGATTACAGTCACAAATGTGTCCATATTTACATGTACCTGGTGAGTCAGTTTGCAGCTTGCTGCCTTTCATACTGACTAGCAGAGGTGCCGATAGCTTATCAAACTGACACAAAATCTTTTTTCTCTGTAGTGGTTATTGCCAAATCAATATGCAGATGAAAGAGTTTTATGAACTGGACATTCATTTTGGGAGCTTGTACTTAAAATTTTAGCCCTAATGCAGGCACAACTGGTAGCATTGTCTCTGCATTGGTCTCCATATCCTTTGTGTGCTTATGAAAGTGAGTGCAGACATGGATAAGAAGAGATTTCTGCATACACATACACACATGTGCAATTCAGAGTGGTAGCAGTCACTCTTCTCATAACTGGTCTTCATTACTGTAGCCTTCTTGGTAGCACCTTCACGCATCTTCCTCACCACAAAACTACTGCTACTGCCTTTTGTGTTCCTTTTGCTTGTTGGAAATCCATCCTTGCCCCAGTCAGTGCTCTTGGGTTTCTACTGTCCTCCCAGTCCCCACATCACCCCCAGTCTCACCTGTGGGTCTTCTGCAGCAGTGGAGTGGAACCCAGAGTGGCTCCATCTGGAAAAGCAGCAAGAATGACAGATCCCTTTATTCATGCAGCATCTCCAAGAACAGTAGGTGTAAAATCAGATTTCAGATTTAGGACACAGCAGAGATTAATATTATGGGTTTTGGCAAGAAAAACGTACTCTAGACAGATGCTCTAATGGGTTTAGTAGGAGCATGCTGTGCATATGTAGGTACATCACCAGGCCAAATCCCTTGTACTGTAACTGCTGCTTTCAAAAGCTAATGAGACAAAAATGCTAATTTCATGACCTGTCTCCTGGAGTCTTCACAGAGCTCACTCTCCCTTGGGATTTGGGAGTGAATTGAGATTTAAAGTCAGACTGTTCTGGAAGTGTTATGTGCTGGGCTGAGGTAGGAAAAAACAAAGACAATGCTTCTTGTGGGTGGCTACTATTTTTATATAGTGACATTTATCCAGGTGTCCCCAGGCAGGTAGAACACAAAGAGCCTGGGCCCTGAGCTCTCTATAGTCAGATTCCTCTGTGCTGAGGGAGCTGTCCCAATGAGCTCCCCAGCCTTGTCACTGTGACAGCCCAGTGTGCTGATAGGGCAGGCGCTGGGTGCTTGGTGCCAAAGCTTCAAACTCTTCCCAACACACTAATGAACCTCTGGCTGGCCAACAAAACTAATCTTCTGCTGTCTCTGCCTAGTCCCTTATTACCATCATATCAAGTTAGATTTCCTCAGGCTCATCCCTTATATCTGTTTCTCTGACTCAAGGAAATAAAAGTGAGCCTAGGGTCTATTTAACAATCCCAGCAAACCTGAGATTCCTCTGAGCACATATTTCTGTAACAGAGATCACAAAAAAGGAGTAAACCCAAAATGTTTATTCCTATATCATCTCAAGGAACATTAAATGTAAAATCAAAATCTCAGGGTTAAAACCTGGTCCCTGCCACTTGTTCCACTGTCACTTGTCAATTCTTAGCCATTCCCGCAGGATCTGTGTGCCTTGCTGCGTCAGTTTTGCTGCACTCATTGTCAGTTTCACAATTAGGAGCAAGGGGGGAAATTGGCAACCAGTACTCAGGGATCAGAGGTGGAACAGATTGAGCTAAAGTGCTTGGAGAAGCACGAAGGCCTCAGAGCTCTAAAGCACTGAAAACAAGCAAGGAATTAAACACGTATTTTAGATGTGTAGCTAAAAAGCTACACATGCTCTGAGGCTTCAGGAATGGTTCTAAATTCTAGCAAAAGGCACAGAATCTGTCGATATTGCCAAAGAAAGGTACAATACCAGAGATGGCCCTGAACTCCAGCCATTGGAAGCCATATGAGGCAGAAATTATGGTAACTGCACCGAAAAGCAGCTTACAAGTTTCCAGTCGACTGTGCTGGTTAGTGTAGAGCAGGAGCTGTGAGAAGCCCGTGAAGTTTTGCAGAGTAAGTGTGGTGTGTTTGTCTGTGATTCCAGAGACATGGACAAAATGTTGGGAATTAGGGAGTGAGGTGAGTACATAGTTTAAGCATGCATTAAGCTCACACTCGCTACAACTGTTCTGAAGCTTCAGAAGGCAGTCTGCTACTGCACCCGTTTTCTTGTGTGGACCAGTCACTGCTATGGCATTGCTCCTAAAAAATAAAAAAAAAGGAGAGACTTGGTGCACATATTCAAAGGGGGAAAAGTTAGAAGACCTCTGACTACTCAAAAAACAGTAACCATACACTTCAGGAAAAAAAATCTTGTCCACCTGAAAAGACAATGGTGGTTATTCAGAGTGTGCACTGTGGAAAGAGTAGTATTTGGGGGCGGGAGGAATCCACAGCCCACCATCCCACACAATTCTGGCCATCGCACTGAAAGAGTGTGGCATTGATCTCTCAGCATCTGTTACACTCACCATATTTTCAGATGTATGTCTGCTAGGGATTTTAAAGCTTCAAGAAATGGAAATTATGACACATCCCTGAATGGGCTGCTCTCACATCTACTTCCCTGGTGGGTAAAACAAGAATATCTCATCTCGTCTCACCTCATTTGTATTACTCCCATTCAAAGAGTTTTGATTTGCCTTTATCTCCCAGGTATTGAAGGTCTTTCGTTTGAGAAATCCTCTCCCCACATGCACACTTAGCACTAAACTCACTCTTCAACAGTCTTGGGGATATATAATGGTTCTCTGATGTATCTTATCATAGGATTCTTTTCTTCCCAATTGCTTACCATTTTTCCAAACTGGAACCAGTTAGGTTTACTTTCCAGTCTGGGTTAATTGGCAAGCTAAATGACTGCTTAAAGCTTTTTTTTTTTTTTTTTTTTTCCCCAAAAAGATTCAATCACATGCAAGAACAAACAGAAGGAAGTACATTTTTTGGTTGGTTGATTGGTTTGTTTTAATGGTTAAAAAAACCCTGCAGCTTTGATGAACATTTGGAAAGCTGTATCTTTGTTGTGGAAATAAATTCCCTGATGATTTTAAGCACTGTGATAGTATCTTGCCATTTAAATGTAAATAAATAATAAAAATTAACTGTGCTGCCTTCAAAGACGGGCTTGGTTAAGGTGCAACAGACGAACAGTGTTGAGAGGCTTGCTGAGAAGAGCAAGGCTCAGCCAAAATGCTGGATAGCTATCCTATGTGTACACATTGCCAGCTTGATGCCCCAGCTGAAACAGATGAAAATAGACCCAAACATACATACCATATTGCCGAGGTTATAGGTTTAACCATCCTGGTACTGTTATATTTGTTGAGTGTCTCTATTTGACCCTTTAAACAGTGTTGGTTTCATGTTGTATTTTGCAAGTAATGAGCTAAACAGGGGCACTTTATTTAGTCTCTGAGTGTCAGGTAGGTTTGCAGTTTTTAAGCCCAGCTGTAGCAACTTGGACAATCCCCCCATTTCACCTTGCCAACGTGTTTTCTCTGAAGGATAGGCTGAAATTCCAGTAATGCTCACACAAATAGTTGTTCTGTAATTGCCATCGTTCCTGCGGTACATTTTATTGGCAAACATGGAGTGTATCTGAGGCCTGCTCCTGATGCCAAGGGGTTTTTAAGATGTGCTGAGCACCTCTCTGTCTAGATGAGTTCAGCTGGCGTTGACAGCTCCAAATACCTTGCAAGAGTAAGCACTTGGCATAGAAAGCAAGTGAGACAACCAGCATTTTATGCATGTCAGGATGTGATCATGCTTGTTTTAGGTCACTCTCCAATAAGTTTTCTTGCAGAAAAACAGCTCTTGCACTTTAATAAAGTCCATACCTTCAATCAAAAGGCAGCAAATGTAATTACAGACTGTTTATGAGCAGGCTTTTGCATGAGAGATATCTTTTACTTTAGCTAGGTTTGTAGCCTATTAAATTGTAGATGACTCAAATAAGAGTTTCTTTCTTGTTCCCATAAAAATGGGCACCATCATTTTTGTGCAGGTAACTTCATTACCTAGAAATATGAGATTTTCACATGTTTTGGAACAGAGTTGTGCTGTTAATACCAGCTTAACATCACAGCATGTGTTTGCATAGGCATGTGTATGGAATGGAATGTCTGTGACAGTGAGACAGGCTGACCACAAGCTGAGCATTACAGGATTTGGGGAAGTGTGCCCCACCCCAGCTGAAGGGAATGGGTGTTGCAGTCAGTCTGCTAATGGGGCCTTCATGTGTTATCTGCTTATAAAATATAAAGGATGCAGTATTGATAGAGAAGGAAGAGATGAACTGCCCGAAGTGAACACCCGAGGAGATGTAACTATTTTATCTCAAATCACAGAATGTGTCCCTAAAACTAAGACATTGTGTTGGACAACACTGACATCTTACATGCTATTTCTTTTCTGTGTTAGCACTAGATCCCTGTGATCAGTGAAAAATTTATTGAGTTTAATTCTCCTTGGCACTGGAAAATCACTCTTGTATTGCCCCACCATGGCAAGGCTGTGCTAGCAACCCCGGCTATGAATAGAGAGTATTTTATTATTTATCATCTTTAAGTGTGTTCTTCTCTGGAGAAGCACTGCTTTTAATGATAGATTTTTTGGTGATATGAATGTAAAATACATCACAGTTTCTGATATCTTTTTAATTTTATGGATGGTACAGCTTAAAATCAGGAACATCAAATAAAATAACTACTGCTTTGAGTGAATAAAAGTTGGCAGGTATGGCAGTTTAAAATAGCCCTATTTTCACCCTAAATATAGCCTGCTTTAATTGAAATCTAGTGGTAGCTATGAGACAGCTGCTATATCAAAGACCAGTGACAGCCTGCTGAGGTTAAAAGAATACAGGCTGCCTGTGTCTCTCTTGAGATAAAGTGGCATCACAGAGAGCAAAGCAGCAGATTGATGAAAAGTTCAGGTTTTAAAACACTGATTTGTAAAGTCCTTATGCAGTTTTATTTATAGTTTATTTGTCTCTGTCCTACTAATAAAATAGGTTTCTACCAGAAGACTGATGCAGATCCCCGATTGCTGTTAGCTGCTTTAGCTCAGCTAGAAAGGAAACCACAGATACAGTAAGTCAGTCAGGTGTTCCCACTGAGATTCTACCAGTGCACGAACAATAATGATAGAATTTCAACATTTTCCATGAGAGAGTTCCTTGCAAATGGGCACTTCAGTTCCATGAGGACAGCTTAAAACACACGGTGTAGGGGAGAACCCTCAGTACATAAAGGCACAATCTGATGCTTCCATATGATCATCTAAGTGATCTATCATAGTGATGCTGTTAGCACCCGAGGCTAATAGGTCAATGAACAGAAAGAGTAGAAATTTCATTCTAGGAAGGAGTTGTCTCCATTGTCACAGGTGAAATGCAGACATTCCTTTCCAATCTACTGCTTTCAATATTCTCTAAGTTCTGGTTTTAATTTCCATACTTTCTGGTTGTTTGGGGTGTTTTTCAGACTCACACAGTCTAAACCCCAGACTCTTAGATTTATCCACCCTGGTATCTATTGCCATTCTTTTTACTTTCTAGTACTTAATTAATATTTGCCATGTTCTTACAAAAGTAAGTCTGTATTTTCTCATTACGTGACATTAGAAGTAGACAAGCTTAGTTCTCAGCTAAGAGAAGCTTTATAAAGATATAGGGCACCTTCGTACCTGAAATGACTTTCTTTTGATTTTGGTTCTTAGCAGGGCCTTTAAGACCTTCTATCAACCCTGTCAATCAAATGAATTGATGAATCATTGAGTCAGAGCAACAGCTACAAGCAGTCCTGCATAGCAAGTCCTGAGGTGAGTTCCTAACTTGCTTTATTATTACACACAAACAAAACCTCTCCACGGCTGTGGGTCACTGCCGGGTAAATATAAATGAGACAGGTGAAAGATCAGTCTCCTCAGTTTTTGCGATTGCTCTCAGGAAGGTGTGATTCAGTTCCTCTTCTGAACCTTGTCCTATCTGGACTGGGAGGGTCAGGAGCATGAGAAAGGCAAGGCAGTCTGCCTAAACAGGAGAAGGAGCATCCTAACAGCAGCCCCTCTAGATGAGTAATGAACAAAACCAGCGGACAGGGGAAACAGGGAGATTCATGGAGTATGAGAAGATAATATCCAGTGTAACTGGAGGGTTTACTCGGATATGTTAAGGGGTACCATTGTGATTGATTAATTAAGTGTTCTTGTGACCTTCTTTGGTTATCTGCAACTTGCATTTGCTGCTAGCATCATTGTATATATGGCATACAAACAAATACCACTTTGGGAAGGAGAACCACACCAAAGACTCTGAGGATTTTTCCTATCCAACACTGCACCAAATTTATTCCTGAGAATCACATCACACAAGCATTCTTCTCTGGACTACCAGGAGAGCTGAGGCTCCTTGCAGGACCTGACGAGAGGTAGAAGCTTGTCTTCATCACCATCCCACAATTCCAGACTCCTTGGAGCTAAACTGCTTGATCCTGGGAAACCAATGTGTTACCGTTGAAGCACCTAAGAGCACAAAAAGCCGCACTGGGAATCACCTGAGTTCATAATGCTGTTGCTTATGTAACTGTGACTTCAAACGGTTTCAGATAACCAGATTAGTAAACAAAGACTCTGTGAAGTGTACATGAGAATGGGCCAGGTCAAAGGGCTGTGACAACGGCCACTAGTGGATTTATAGTGAAGAACATATAGCAGTGCTTCCACACCGATGCTCTTTGAGCATCCAGCAGTTGGTGCCTCAGGACCTTTCCAACCAAAAGCAGTATCTGTGCTTAATAGCTGTGTAAAATTCCCACTGATGTTACGAAAAGTTTACCTAAGAAAAGTTTCCAGGCATCCCCACTGAGCTAACAAAGATAATTTTGCTGGTTTTTAATCTGTGTTTGGCTATCTCTAATTTTGCTTTTCATATACAAAAACAACAGTTCAAAGAATGGCATCAAAACTTCCAAATCCATATGCTTAATGGAACAGAATGCTTAATCAAAACCCATAAACGGAGAAAAAGAGGACTTTCTCTAGTGGGCTGTGCTGCATCTCTTGAAGAGTAAAGAGTACATTTATTATGCTTCTCTTTGAAAGGAAGGATTTTCAGCTCCTTCTCAATAGATAGTTTTGAACAGTTCATTTCACAAAACATTAGGAAAGAAAGATTTGGAGAAAATTGTATTTCTCTGCCTTAAAACTGAGTTATGGGCAGGGTGTTTGCCAGCTCATTTTTCTTGTTTGCGTGACACAGACATTTGTGAGATGTGGAAAATGAACAATGGGAGGAGGGAGGAAATTGTCTAAGCATACATAAGAAGGTTAGAGAGTATACTGGTGCAGTTTATAAGGACTTACAGACATTGCTGTACTTTGATACACAAGAAGGCCACTGTGGACACTGCGCCATGTTTTCACCCTGTGACCCATGAAGCCGGCAGCAGTCAGCTTTCATCTACCTCAAGTACAGGGGAGCAACTCCGTCTGTTAAGGGAACAACTCTAAATTCTGATATCAGTTTTTGCAGTTGAGCTATCAGGCTGATTCTAGTAACATGGATGTTAGTGACAGACTTACCAATGGCCTGTATGAGGACTGATGGGCTCACCGCATGGTCATCAGAACTCTCATTCACGTAGTAGAGTGCAATACAAGTGAAAATTGAGGTCTTTTAGAAGTATTTGCATGATGCATGGATTGGACTGCTTTGATGTCAATTTTTTGCCCAAACTCTTCATGCAAGTAACTACCTGAAATAACCCTGAAATACAGTGGCAGGAAGCACTGGGAGAAGGGCATGCTAAGAGAGCCCTGAACTCTATTCTCTCTTTCAAATAAATGGATTACAGCATTCTGCTTGAAAAAAGGCTGAGTACTTATGGTTGAGAAATGGTTTTGCAGCAGTGTGATGCTTAGCTGTTTACTGGGGCTGGGCTGCAACAGGATGTCACAGTGCAAGGCAGGTTGTTTTTTTTTACAGGCAAATACTTGATGAGCTTCTTAACTGAGGCGATTGTGTGTTTGCGTCATGACAGTTGGGAGAGAGCCTCCTGTTTCACTGGGCTAGAATTAGGAAGGACAGACAGTCAAAGATTGCAAATAGCTTGCTCTCTTCCTGGACACTGCATCAGTCTCCTTTTAAGCAAAGAGCTCTATGGACACAGTGGTACCTGGCACAAGTTCTTGCTCGGTTTAGCAAATGCATACCTTATATTTGGTTACCTTAGAGTTTAGAAACCACGTTACAAACACAAGAGCCAAGAAAGCATAGAAACAAAACCTTTTATTAGGAAAATTTGGGAGGACAGGAAGGCTAAAGTGCAATGCTTCACTCTAGAAGCTATTATTTATTTTCTTAAATTCTGAAGACGTGAACTATGAAAGGATAATTTCTCCTCTTATCAGTTGCATGTTGCATTAGGAAACCACTTTGTCTTTTTCAGTTTGAACAGTTATAGTTACAAAGACACTCTGTACCTAATTGCTTTGGTTTAATAACAAATTCTCATACTAAAGATGTATGGTTTATATATGTATGTATAGCCCCCCCATCAGACTTCTATTACTTTTATATACACCTGATATTGGGAAGGAACTAATAGACTCTTCTTTTGGAGAAAAAAATAAAACTGCTTTGTGGGTTAGCGGTCACTGAAACAACTCAAAACCAGAAAATCTGGCCTTGATTTTAGTCTCAAACTTAAATCTGTGTTAAGATCTGTTGAGCCTGGGGTGTTTTGGGGTTTGTTTTGTTGGGTTTTTTTTAGATACAACAGGGAAAAAACAGGAGAACAGTGTGGATAGAGCAGAACACAACAGCCACAAATAATCCAATATTTCATAATTTAATTTCACACTCAGTAGACTGCAGAGGCATTGCAGACTGTGGGGAGAAAAATCTAAGAAGGGTGTTGGCTTGGCAATGGTAATATCAGAGCTTAAAGAGGTCTGGCAGCTTTCTAAAAGTAAATGTGTGTCCTTCCCTCTCCCTCTCTTTCTCCACTCCATACAGATTAAAGTGACCTCTGGAGATAAACTCTACTGAACCCCTCCAAGTAGTTCTACAGTGTAGGTTTTATTTGTACAGTATGTGAAAGAAGAGTTCAGATTAAATTCCTGGCCTTTCAGAAAAGTTTGTCTGTTCCTTAAAAAAAAAAAAAAAAAAAAAAAAAGAAAAGAAAAATAAAAGAAACAATAAGAAAAAAAGACTATTTTATTTTTAAACCGGAAGCTTCTTTCATGGTCCCATGATCTCATGAGTTCTTTGGCTGGCCTGTGACCTTTCAACCTTGCACTACATGTTTCTTTTCTAAATTAGCCAGTGTTGAGACATCAGTGGTGCAATATCAATGCAATAAAAGGCATCGTTCTCTCCCCAAAATGTCAGTGTGAGTGAGTCATTGCACCTAACTGCTTAGCTTTTGTGAGGCAACAAGGAATATTTGAAAGTGTGATCCAGGGTCCCCCAGTCCACCAACTCCTATTTTAAATGCTTTAGAAAAGCAATGTCCCTGGCACCTGCTACAAGAGGCAAAAGAACTAAGCTTTGCTCCCTTAGTCACAGAAAAAAAAGTCCTGCCTAAGGCAAAACTATATATGTGATGTAAAAATCCATAGCTATTGCAAACAATTTATTTTCAAGGCTACGCTCAGAAGTAGTGGAGTAAAAACAAACCAGCCAACAAAGAGAAAACCCTCTAAGAAAGAATTAAGTCTCCTGGTGGGTTCTATCACTTCTAATGCCCAATGTCGCTTCATCTCCTTGTATTTGTGCTCTCTGATTTCTAGCAGGTTGAGTAAATGAAACCTGATTACAAACTCTATTTTAAATCTTAAAAAGATGGGTTTGTGTGGCCTGAAATATCCAGCACAGGATGTTTATGTGGTCCTGACCAATGAAACTGTATCCAGAAGAGGCACTAATATTACACAAGGATGCTGGATTACAGAATCATAGAATGGTAAAGTTGGAAGGGATCTCGAAGATCATTCAGTTTCAATCCCCTGCCATATGCAGGGACACCTCTCACTAGTACAGGTCACCCAAGGCCTGGTCCAATCTGGCCTTGAACACCTCCAGGGAGGGAGCAGACACAACCTCCCTGGACAACCTGTGCAAGTGTCTCACCACCCTCACTGTAAAGAACTTCCTCCTGACATTCAGTTTAAATCTCCCCTCTGCCAGTTTAAACCCATTGCCCCTTGTCCTGTCATTGCAAGACCTTGTTAATAGTCCCTCCCCAGCCTTCCTGTAGGCCCCCTTCAGATACTAGAAGGCTACTATCAGGTCTCCTCAAAGCCTTCTCTTCTCCAGGCTGCAGAGCCCCAACTCTCTCAGCCTGTCCTTGTAGCAGGTGCTTAATCTTCAGTCAAGTGTTCCTTCACTGCCATCACACGACATTCTGAGGGCTTGATCCTTTGAGCACCTTCAAGGTCATATAGCCACATTTATTTGCTGTCTTTGTGTTGCAAAAAACAGACCAGCCCAAATCCATTCTAGCAGTGGTAACTCAGTTCATGTACAGGTACATCAGAAGTAAAGCTGGCACACATGAACAAAATGTGTGTCATCTAGTAATTGTCTCATTAACAATGCAGAGAAGAAGCCATGGAAAGGACACATTTCCAGAATCAAAGCTGGGGTTTCTTCCCAATGTGTAAAAGATTGCTGAACATTCACTGTTAAGTGTACTGCAAGCAAGCTCATGTTTAACCTGAGCTCACCTGCACCTCTGGCTGACACCAGCTCAGCACTGGGCATTTTCTTGAGCATAGACAGACCCTCTGCTCCCAGATGAAGGTGTTTGGTACTTTACAGTACCATGTTGTCAGTGTTTCCTCACAGGTAGTTTCTCTAAAACAACAGGTTATGCTGTACCTAACTGAATGTAAGGGGGAAAAATAAACACTTGAGCAGAATGCAAGATAAATGTATTCATTCCTCTAAGTGCTGTGGTCTGTAGTGTTTAATGTAGCAACAGCTGAGAAGTTCCCTTAGCTTTGCCAGATGCTTGTATTGTAGCTCCACACGTTTCTTTCATGGCTGTACCTTTTTTCTCTTGTAGCAGTCTGAGATGCCTGTCCCACACTCCAAGGAACCAATGCTTGAGAACAAGCTGTTGAGCTTATGCTCCTAGTAACAGGATGTGTTCCTATGGGCATTTTTCTGAAGCCAGTGCCCAGAAACTGGTGACAATGAGAGGAGATTTCTACTTGAAAAATCCCTTTCAAAAGTAACCAATTTCTGGATATAGCCTCTTGAATTATAAGAGGAGGACATTAGATTATGATTTTTGCAGGAAGCAGGAAAAATCTCCTACATATCACTGTCATGGCATGAAATGACACTTCTCTAACCTGGTAATTTTGGAGCAAATTGTGAGCCATTTCACGCTATTGAGCTAAGATCTGCTTATCAAACATAAAGCAGATTCAGTGCCATGTCCATATTCTTTGTTCACTGTTGCATGTATTCTGGGGAGCCAGGAGGGGGAAAAGCATTGTCAAAAGCCATGTCCAGAAAGGGTGAAATGTCCTCCCTAGAGCAGGTCCAATTAGCAGCAGTTCATCTAACGAGTTTATGGCACTTATTTACTTTTTGCCCGTTAATACTTCTTTCAGCTGCGAAATCTCTGACTCATGTATAATACAAGTACAGTCCTGCAGGGTGAAGTCATTTGTAAGAGGTAATTAAAGCAACACATTCCTTTAAATCGTCGCTGTGAAATTGGGTTGTTCAATCCAAAATATAGCAGAGAGTGGCAATTACCTGCATTAGCCAGAATCTCTGTTTGAAATTATTTTGTTGTTCTTAATCTCCTTATGCTGAGCACCAGCCACACACAGGGTAATTAAACATTACATTTAAAGGCAACTGGTCCATTCCACTGAAGGGTCGAACAGCAAGTTGGCTGTGCCTTGACATACACTGCTGCACTTGCCTTTGGTGCAGCCCCTCCTCTTTTCCTCAGAGCCAGAACTGTGATTGTCCTTGCCTGGTGCCTGAATCTGTCTCCCTCAATACCTGGAGAAGATCCCCAATTCTGTACATCTATTGAACAATATTCTTGATTTATCTGGGCACACAAATTCTAACAAGCCTGTAAGGCAAATCACAGGATCACAGGATGTCAGCGGTTGGAAGGGACCCAAATTGATCATCGAGTCCAACCCCCCTGCCAGAGCAGGACCATACAATCTAGCTCAGATCACAGAGGAACGCATCCAGACAGGCCTTAAAAGTCTCCGGAGAAGGAGACTCCACAGCCTCTCTGGGGAGCCAGTTCCAGTGTCCTGTGACCCTTACAGTAAATGGCCTTTTACAAAGTCATCTGAGATCAAGCTGGATTTGTCAGTACCACATCAATGCCTCAGCGATTCAAAAGGATTGATCTGATATTTTTGGTGACCAAAACGACCAGACACGCACTTCATGCACTTGTCAGAAAAGCTCCACGGGGGGAATGAGCGCAGTGGGGAGGAGGACCTGCCAGCTTACTAATGAAGAAGGCCCAGTGAAGAGGTAAGCAGCTGTAGACGGCAAGGTGTAATTTAGTAAATCTTCTGAATAGCTTAATTAGATTTGATTCAGCAAAATACACATCCAGTTCCTACTGAACACCAGCCAATGTCGAGGAGGCAGGCAACATGGGCAGAGCCTTCATGAAGCTTGTAGGAGACATCTATAGGCAGAAATTAAAAGAAATGGGCAGAAAAAGTACTGAGATACTCCTAATTCAATAAACATTTTTGGTCTATATTTCCAGAGTTCCATGCTTCCACAGAATCAGAAGTAGCATACAAATGTCTAAGGAAATGGTTTCATGACATTGAGAGAGAGTAAGCTGTAGCCCACTCAAGTTTTGGTATACTCCTTTCCCTCTGCATTCCACATTTTGTGTGAGCTCTGTACTTGGTGCATAGTGAAAAAGGTAGAACCACCACTGAATTCAAGTGAATTTTGTGTGGCAGCAAGGATAGAGTGCAATTTGATAAGGCTATCTGGGAGTTTTCCTGTTCTGATTTTGCTGTCAGACTGCGGGTTGCTGTAACTCAGCATAGATCCATTTTGGAACCAGCTGGAGATCTGGTGGGTGTAATTGCATTGCTCTCTGTACAATTCTTCATTTGTGTCAGTATGGAAAAGAGAGGTATGTCCTCTGCACTGTGAAACTTTAAGAAAGAGCTGGATAACCAGGACACCCCTGTGATAGCTGAGGTTGCATAAAGCCTCTCTTCACTTCCTTTAAAGGGTAGCTTTCCCAACTTGTGCCAGATGATTTTGGCTCTTCTTTATCATGCTGGCTTCCTTGTAACGCTTGGATCAGCTTTTTAGTGGGCAGCGCTTTTTGTCGGGACTGTCAAGAAGTGATCTCTACAGCAGGATGGATTTTCTGTCTTACTCAGACTCTCTTGCTGGCTGGCAGTGTGCTTTTCTCCTCTTCTGCATTTTGTCTACTCATTGTGTTTTCCTGTGCTTTTTCTTATATGCCCATGTTTTAGCTCTTTCTGCCCATTGTTGGACAATGTTTTATTTTGTGCCAAGCTCCATTCTTTTAACCAAGAATGTTCAGGAAGTGGGTCTGGTCCTCAAATGCACACATCAAATTTGTAATGGATGCCAAAAATATGTTTATCATTATGACACTCTGAAGATGTTTATTTTAATTTGCTTATGATATACCTAGCCCAAATCCTGCTTGTGCATACAAACAACAGCAAAGTGAATAGATTTGCCTCATAAAGGTTTGGCAGGATGAGATCCTGTATGGACTTGCCAATAGACACCCTTTTGAAGAGCTTGTATCAGCCTGAGTTTAATTTTAATTTGCCTACTTAGTACTTCTCATTATGATAGTATGTGAGCATCTCACAGGCAGGTGGTCTGATAAGAAGTGCTGCTATCTCTATTTAGGAGGTAAGTGACTTGACGATGGTCATTTAATCATAGAGGATTTCAGAAGAGCTTGTACTTCAGTTCTAGCTCCTGAAATGGGATTGAGGGCTGACAGCGTGGTCTGTGCGGGCAGTTGTAGCCTAGTGCTTCACCATCGGGATAGCAGAGTGCATGCTCAGAACGTGTACTGTGGTCCCTCAGGATTTTATCAGGAATGACATGACTTTAGTCCCTGCTGCAGGCACTGTTGTCACCCAGCTTGGGGAAGTGAGATGAATATGAAAAAGGGAAATACTTCAGTCTCTGAAATGATCTATAGCTTTGGGGATGGTTCCAAGGCCAAAACCCAAGGGTTTTAGTCCCAGTTCTTTCCCTGTCAGCAGTTAGTATTTCAATGCTATTCAGCAGCTGTGTGATTGTGGAGGGCTTCCTGTTGCAGCCTTGGGGTGCAGCTGTAGTTTGCAGAGAGCTTCCCCAAGGTCACTTCAGGCAAAGCTAGAAGCAAGCCCTTGACATACAGCAGCAGCAAGTATCCAACCCCAGGCTTTGAGAATGAAAAGAGAAAAGTAGGCACTGCTTTGGTCCCCTGTGTCATCCAGAGTCATTTTGTAGCAGCCAGACCAGAAGAGGGGTTTGTACTCTGCCTTTCTTCTCTATCAAGTACTTTGTCTCTTTGGAGTTTGAATTCCTGGAGTTCGCTCTACTCAGCAGATCCAAGTGAGTGTTGTTAACTATGTGTCTGTATGTATTTGATTTTCCAGGAGGAACCAAGGTCCTGATATTCCTGTAGTCTTGGCAATATGTATACGGATTCCTATTGTACTTTTTTTCTGATGTTACTGTAGTAATTAGATGACACTCGCGTGTCTGAGTGATGTGTTCAAAGCCTGGGGTGGGGAGAGGTTTATAGATATAAGATTAGAATGAATATCCAGGAGTAAGGGCTGAAATCACCTTGTGTCACTTCATGGAGTCAGTAACCTGTTGTGTGTGGTGCTCTTGCATTTACAAAAGAGATCCCTTTTGAAAACAGGGTAGGACAGACATTGCATCATCCATGGTAGACTTTTTCCGCTACATATTTCCAGAAACAAGACCTAGTTCCATGTTCTAGAAAGTCCACAGAGCAAGCCCCAAGTTGAGGTGTACCAAGTTTGTGGGACTCCATTAAACATGGGTTTCTAAACTGTGCACCAATAGAGATGAGCGAGAGACCAAAAGCCACAATGCCATCTGTGAGAGCACTTAGATATTGGGTGTACAGGATGTATTCGACTCATAGTTTTTAACTTCTGGTGGTAATGATGTGTCACCTTAGTCATGATGTTCACTACAGAATTCTCCCTGTCTTTTCAGTTAGATCCTCTTAATCTGCGCTGTCATGTCTCATAGATGACTTTAATTAGTGAGATTTCATAGGAAATCATTAGGCAATTTCATAGGAAAGCAACAACTTTCCTCTTCACCACTCCCATCCTTCCCCTCCCTGCGGCTCTTTCGCTTTGCTGTCACTTACCTCTCCCTTGGTCATTCATTCCTCAGGAGAATAAGCAGTTTTGAAACAGCACGATGAATGACCCCACGTGTTTTTTGCACGTCTGAGTGATTGACTAGTCCTAAAGGTACAACCTGTGGCAAATTTTGCTGAGTTTTTGAGAGGAACTGTTGTACTGGTGGCATTTCTGTGGGTGTGCGGAAGGGTTCTGATGGTTAGCAAGGTGTAAGCTCACACAAATGCTTTAGCTGAAGCACAGGCATATTCCGCCTTCTTTTGCGGTAGAGAACAACTGCTCTGATCACTCGAAGGAGTGATCTTTGGGTCTCCTCTCTGTTATGAGACGTGTTAGATACTGACCAAAAGCCTGCAAGCTCATGTGGGGGAAATACCTTGACACACAGATGGTGACAGTTGCCTCAGTTCTGCGGGAAGTAGTTTAAGACACCGCTGGGATAGCTGCAGAGCACAGGGTTCAGGAGCTGGCAGGTTCCTGAAGCAACTGAACTCCAAACGTGAGAAGTTCAAAACCACTTCTCTTCTCACATCTGCTCTGAAAGAGGTACTTTGAGCCTTCCCTCGACTTACTGGGGTTTCCAGACTCTCAGTTCTACTCGTCGGTTTGGCTCGGTGGGTTTTAAGTCTTCTCTGGTTGTTTTCCCACCGAATTTGGGGAAACTGTGGGTCTTCGGGTCCGGCACATGGCCCAGGACGCCGATAAAGTGGGCTTAAAACCTGTCGGGGAAGCGGTCGTCCGCGTCGCCGTCGGGATCTCCCGCCGCAGGGGCGGGGTGAGGATGCTCCTCGCTCTCGTCTCCGGCCGGAGCTCACTGCAGCGAGCCCGTCCGTGCCCCCCGCACTCGCGCAGCTTCGGGGCCATGCCGGGCAAGTGGAGGGGGCGCGGGGCGGTGGCGGTGGGGGCGGAGCCGGGCCCGGGG
>VWZE01022749.1:0-61864 GCA_013396675.1 Eubucco bourcierii | reverse complement strand
AAAATGCCCCCCCCCCCCCCCCCTTATCACAAAGGACAGATTGCCCTCTTCTGTGATGTCTACATACCCTGACACTTTGCTGCTCAGGATATGTTATATCCCTGACAGGTGAAACCTGTCTTGGAGTAACATTTGATTCTCAGGGAATCAAGTTTCCTCTGTTGCCAGATCGTTCTGCAAAAAAACAATGGAGCTTTAGACTGCAGACAAATTAAAATACTTGTTGATACACGACAGAACTCTGAGCTGGGTCAGGCCTTCTGTCCAGTAATGCCCAGAATTTCTGTTTTGCTTGGCATTCTTCAGATATGGCAAACTTTTTTCTTTCTTACAGTTTGAATAAGCGATGTGCTCTGACAGTGATTGACAACACATTCGCTCTGCGTTTTAGGAATTACATTAATCACAATTGTGTTGGCTGTACAAAGATTATAAAACTAATTTAATTTTTCTTGCCATTTCATATACAGTGCAGCATGAATCAAAAGTACAGAATTACCCAGCTGTTATAAATTCCGATGCTAGCGACATGAGCAAAACAATTTTTTGAGTTGCCATGCATCCTTCTGAAGTATCGAGGAGGAAAAAGAAAGGGGGGGGCGAAAACAGCAACAAAAAAGTTTTATTGTGGTTTCAGGAACCAACACGATAGTACTTAGGCAGACAGTCAATCTTTCCTATGACTAAAATGCAAATACTCTGTGACAAATAGTTTTGGCTTACAAAAAAATTGGTATTTTATAGGATTGTAAAACTATACTGTATAATTTAGTTGGAGTATTTCCACTAGTTTTACCCAAGCCTCTTGCCTTTCAGCTGGGGCAGACAGGCATGTTTCTAAAATATGAATATCTTAGAAATTCTTTTGGTGGTAAATTTTGTTCATAAATAACAATATGATGAAAGCACTGCCAGAATGAAGATTAATTTTACATTTTAAAAACACAGATGAAAGAGGCTACTTTAGTCTCTTCTGCTCTCAGTTCATGCTGTTGCAGTAAAGTTTGCAGTAATTTAATTCTCTAATTGATCTTGAAATGAGGGCTGAGCGTGGTGTAAAGGGAAATTTGCATGAGTGGCAAAGCAGGGGGCTGCTGTATTAGCATCTAATGTCTGTTTCTGCTATCTCCTGAGATAAACTGAATGGTGGAAATCAGGTGGTGTAATTACCATGTGGGTCTGGCAGGAGGGAGGTCTGATCCTAGTCCCCATCTGGATGCAGATTTTTTCACCATAAAGCTGGAAAAGCCACTTCACTTTGCTCATTTCAGCAGTTTCTTCTACCATAAACACTAAACTGCTATGAGCAAGCTTAAATAACTGATGGGAAGATTGGTTTATTAAACTCTTGTCCCTGGATGTAAGAGTTGCCCTAAAAGAGAGCAGTGATCTTCTCCCTGGTGCCATTGCTCACTGTGCACAGCTGCATGAGTTTAAAACAGTTGTATAACCAGTTGAGATTTTACAAACATCTGTTTGGCTTTGTGACAGAATACCAAACAAGCCCTGCAAAAATACCCCTCTTGCTCTCCTTTCATTTGTGGGAGGTCTCACAGAGGCTCCTATGTAGAGGGAGCAGGAGGCTGGTATTTTTATTAGAGAGGCTCTCTAAGGCCAAGCCATAGCTAGAGGCTCATCTGCTGTGAATTTGAGGGAGGGCTGCACAATAGTGGGAACTCATGGGTAGAAGTCCCACTGACTCAACCACAGGCTCCCGAGGGCCTGTGCCCCATCCTCTCTGGTGGTGGTAGGATGTAGCAATGTCCCAACTGCTTGTGCAGAGGAGAAATCGAGAAGTGCCTGGGGAGGTCAGAGAAATGTTCCAGTTTGCCTTTTGCCTTTCGTCTGCCGCTAACCTGTTGCATAAATTGATGTAAGTCTGGACAAGCTAAATTGATAAGGTGTTACATATAGGAATCTCGATAATGTCTCAGGTAGCAGAGTCCCTGCACAGAGCAGATGGTAGGGAAACCCACTTGTTCCTCAGTGCTGCCATGGAGGTACTGTCCTCAGGTCAGTGAGCATATATTGCATTATGTCTTCCCACATGACTTTGTGCCTTTGTCTTCTTTATAGGCTTTCCATTAAGTTGATTTAGAACAGCATCTGCTGGAGTCGCTCTGTTGTGGGAAGTTATGTTTATTTGAATAGGAAAGGACTTGTTTAGGTAACTGATGCCCAGCTTCAGTCATGTGCTGTGCTAATGGATGGCTGTTCTCTCCATGATGTTCAACAACCACTCCTTACCAACTTGGCTAACATTGTCTACAACTGCCTGAAAGGTGTGTATGTGGGGGGTGTCTTTTCACCCAGATAACAAGTGGAAATGGCCTCAAGTTGTGCCAGGAATGTTTAGGTTGGATATTAGGAAAAATTGCTTTGCTGAAAGAACTGTCTCGACTCTTTCAACCCTTGAACAAGCTGTCCTGAGCAGTAGTTGAGTCGCCATCCCTGGAGTTGTGTGGATGTGACACTCAGGGACATGGTTCTATAGCTATACTATGATGTAGCAGGCACCTTTGCGCTCTCAGTGCAAAAGAAATTGTTGCTAAATCTTTATAATGTATCCATAAATGCAGGAATGCTTCAGCCAGTCCAAAGTTGGGGCTCCACTGCTTTACTTTCAGTCTTGGTGTAATGGTGACATCTCCATCCCTTTCAAACACAAAATAGTTCTGGGTGTTACATACAGCTGTGTCTTTATGAAAAGCTGACTGCTGCTGTAGTGTGAAATACCACCATAAGAGAGGTCACAACTTATTGCCAAGCAAGTCGTGGGGTTTATGCGTTTATATGAACGTGTGTATGCCCATACATGGGGTGGTAGCTATGGCAAGGAAATTCTGACAAGCAGCCCTTGAACCTATTCCCTAGGAGGTGTAGACTGGACAATTCTTGGCTTCAGATGGAGGAGGAGATGTCGCTTTTTTCTGACCTGCTGCTGGCTTAGTCCCAGCTGCAGAGAGGCTGCTCCCAGGGTGGCTTTCTTGTGCCATTGTCCCTGGGGATGATATTCAGAGAAGAGGAGGCTCAGGGGAGACCTTATTGCTCTCTAGTGAAAGGAGGTTGTAGCCAGGTGGGGGTTGGTCTCTTGTCCCAGGCACCCAGTGACAGAACAAGAGGACACAGTCTCAAACTGTGCCCGGGCAGGTTTAGGCTGGATGTTAGGAAGAAGTTCTTCATGGAAAGAGTGATTGGCATTGGAATGGGCTGCCCGGGGAGGTGCTGGAGTCACCATCCCTAGAGGTGTTTAAGAGGAGGCTGGATGGGGCACTAAGTGCCATGGTTTAGTTAATTAGAAGAGTTAGGTGATAGGTTGGATTCTCGGATCCTAGAGGTCTTTTCCAACCTGGTCAATTCTGTGATTTTTCTGCCTGAGCTCCAATGTCTGGCAAGCTCCCAATACATGAAAAAGTGAGCAGTGTCTGCTTAGTGATTGTGGAACTGCTTTTGGAGCATGATGTCCCATTTCAGACTACCCTATAAAGGGTAGGTATGTCTGTATTGGAGCAAGTGAGGTGCAGGCCACCAAGATGGTTAGGGTGCTAGAGAGCACGATGTAAAGAGGGAAGCTGCAGAACTTGTGTTCAGCTTTGAGAAATTCAGATGAAAGAAGATTAGGGGAGATCCCATTGCTGTTTGCAACTACTTAGTGGGTGGGAATAAAGGAAATTGTCTTCACAGGGGCAGGATGAGAGGTGGCAGACACAAACTGGAAGTGGGAAAAAGTGTGGTTTCATACATGAGAAGAATTTTCAGTGTAAGTGACTGAACACTGGAATAGGAGTCCAGAGAGATGGTGGGATTTTTTTTCTCCATCCTTGAAGACTCGCAGAGTCGGAGTGGACAAGGCTCTGGGACACCTGGTCTAGTTGGCCCTGCTTTGAATGAGGCACCAGATGACCTTTCAACTCAAATTATTCTGTAATTTTGTCCAAGGGCTGTAGTTGTGCCATACACAGACAAATTGAGTGTACGTGTAGGTAAAGCTCTTCCATTAATGAAGGTCTTCAGAGGAGAAGGGGTGAGAAAATATCCTCCCAGTACTGCCATATAACATTCGTGGGCTTTGAGCTTATTTATTAGTTTATGAAATATGACACCTAGTGAAATCAAAGAGGAGAAGCAATGTTCTCCTATGTGTGTAAAAACCTGTGCTGGTGCTTTAGAGATCTGAGTTCAATTTTCTGCTTCGGCACATGTGTCTGGCATGACCTTGGGCAAGTTGCTCAATCTGTTTGTATCTTCAATCCCCATCTGTTCATTACTGTCTTTAAATTATAGTATCTTGAGTTTGTAATTTGTTTTTAAGTTATAAAGTCTTAGAGTACTAAGTCTCACTGTTTCTCTGTATTTCACCATACAGTACTTAGCACAATGGGAGTATAAATCTTCATCAGTCCTGTGATACATGAATAATAAGCAGTAACAGCATCATTTAGGGCCACGTTCTGTCTCTGTTTTCATGATGTATAAAGACAGGGGGATTTTGTTGAGTAAAATGTTGTACTGTTCAACCTAACAAAGATACATGGGCCTTACTGAACAGATTTTTGTGAACCTGTTGTTGGCTTTTTTGGTTTGTTGGGTTTTTATTTTGTTTCATCATTACTCATTGATTGCAAGTATCTAAACAATTTGTTTGGCAGATCAGGGAATAATAAATTCCTTTAATCTGTACCTCTTTCAGTTTAATTATTGTTAACTCATTACTTAGTGTTTAGTTCAATGGATAATGAACTCTGTTCTCCATGCAGTGGAGAAGAGTTGGCCTGCAGAGACTGAGCTGGATTATCTGGTTCTTCTGAAGCTGCAAACCAAAGTTGCAGAGTCACTGAACGTTTAACTCTAGGTTAGATTGAATGTTACCGGTGGGTGTAGCACAATTACCTTTGCAGGCTTGAATATAGGTTCACATGATTTCAGCTGATTCCATGCCTGCATTGCATCATGTTTGTTGCTTTATTTTTAAACTGGTGACTACTGTGTAGCCAACTCCTTTTGTCTTGATTATAAGACAGTGTCTAATAAAATCACATGCAGTACAATCCTAATTATTACAGACAGACTACCACATGACTGTGGTAACATTTACTGCATTAAACTACCTCCTGCAGAGTTTAATAGTGTGTTCAGACATTCCCATTTCAGCTGCAGCCAGGAGAATACATACTTGATTCACTCAGGGGGTGCTCTGGTCTCTAGTGCTGTGCTGCTGAGCATGTGGATTGTGTTTGGAGATTACCCATTTGTCTCATTTATTCATCTTGCAATTCCTGTTGCCTTTTCATCACAGTTCACTCAGTGAGCTATGTGTAGCAGGTGTTGGCCAGCCTGCTGTGTCATGCCAGTGGCAACTTCTGAGGCAGTGGTGGTGCTGAGGAGGGTGTTGCTGACCCCAGAGAGTATGCACAGGTCAGACTCATCATCCCCATCTCTTTGATTTCATGTCAACTATTCAGTTTGACTCCTGAAGCCAACATCTACTGCGTCATGTATAACACCAGTATATTTTTAAACACCTTGGCTATATATGCTCAGCTTTCTTCCTCAGGCTGTGGAAAGCTAGACACCAGAAGTTAGAGGAGACTAATGTACCAGGGAAGGGAGCAGGACATGTGGAGTCACTCTAAAAATGAACAGCAGATTGTTCATCCGTTGCTGCCTGCTCTTACACCCTGGCAGGCTGGCTTCACGCATGCCTCCCTGCCTTCTGCAGCTATTCACACAGGAATTTGAATGAGTAAAAATACTACCAAGACCTCGTCAGCAAGGCTGAGACTCTGGGCGGACCATGAAGCCTGCAAACACAGTTGTCCTTGGTAGAAATGTAACTTTCCCATCAGGGAAAGCTTTTTCAGCTATAAAGAAGTAAAGAGAATAGGGAGTTTGGTGAGAAACTATACTGAATGGCTTCTGAGGGTTTGACAACATGTCAGAAAGGTTGGATATGGTTATATGTCAGAGATCAGATTGATATGTTCATAATGGAGTTGCTACTGTATTCTGTTTAGTCATCAGGAGGAGGCAGTTCATAGCTGACCATTCTCATCACTAATTTAAAACAACACACTTGCATGCAAGATAAACAAGGAGAGAGATCCTGGGTTCCCTGGAATACTAAGCTTCTGCTCTGGAGATATTTTTCCACTCCTGGGGAAGGAGTTGTTCTTTGCACAGTGTCCTCCACAAAAGCCCTGTTAATATGAATGACATTACCCACATTTGTATAAAGAGAAAATGACACTTGCCAAATTTGCAAATCACAGTTGTGTTTCTGTCAGCTTTGGCAGTTACATGGCTTCTGGTAACGCTAATGAAGGCAATCTGCTTTTAATTTAAAATTCTCCCTGAAGGAAAAAAAAAAAAAAAAAGAGGCAGTTGAGGGATTCAGCAGTGTCCTTGTGTGAAACTTCTCTTTCCTTATTTTCTATGATTTGCTTTAGCTGAGGAGAAACTGTTAATTAAAAAATATTCCTAAAGTAGCCAACTATGCAGGAATGTACTTATGCAACAACTACCTGTACCAGTTCTGCAGTAAATCACTTCTTTGTTTTCATTTGATGAGCAATTCTAATTAACAAAATAAGAGTACTGCTTACCTTGCACTTAACTCAGCATGTTTGCTGCCTCTCATATGATTGAGGGACTGAGGAAGGCAGGTTTTGTTTATATGACTCCTTTGGATTCAGCAAAGCCAAGACGGTCAAGCAGCACAAGGAGCGAACAATGCTCAGAGAAGGATTTTGCCTGTGGGGCATTTCCTACTGGCTGGGATGGGCAGACAGGGAGTACTGAAGGCTGTAGGCTCTCACAAAAACCTTGCCTTGGGTATGAGTCTCCCGTGAGCACAGAGGAGGAAGGCAGTGGTGCTCAAACCACCTTTGAATGTGGCATTTTTCCTTAGTTCAGAGGGTACTAGGCCAAATCGTGGATCTAGTCAGCATCATTTTGTACTTTGTGCAATGATAAATAGTCTATGCTTGGAGAAGAGTGTAAGGAAATTGTCTGTGTAAAATTTGTCTGTGCTCAGCAATGTTGATGTGGTCCTGCAGTAGGATCATCTAGAAATTGGCGAAGTGCCCCTGTGTTGCGGTCACTTGCTTCAACCCCTGGTCCTGCCCTGAACCCTTTGCAGCAGTTCAGAAGAGCTGCAGGCTGGAGTTACCCCACGGTATTCTGCCTTTTTCTGCTGTACAGAGCTTGGAACATCTTTGGAACTATAGAAGCTTGAGGGTTGAGCAGCAGATATCATACGACTTAATTAGCAAGTACAAAGTAACCAGACTGTCTGATCAACAGCTGCGGTGAACCAAGTAAAGTATTTTCACAGGTCCCATTTGACAAAGCCTCATCAGCTGCAACCTTTCTGCCAGCACCTGGAGACATGGAAATCATTTCATATTTTGGAGGAGCTTTTGGTGTGGTTTTTGTTTTCTTGTTTTGCTTGGGGTTTTTTGTTAGTTTTATTTGTTGTTTTGTTGCTTTTTGTGGGTTTGTTGGTATATTTGTTTTTAAAAAGCGTGTAAAGATAGAGAATTCTGTCTAGAGAATCAAAGTGAAATCTACTGTAGAGCTGCTTGGGCTACTTCATAACTAGGGTAAGCATTTACAATGCCAAATGCTGAAAGCATTTGGCACTTTATTGAATTGTAGTGGTTCCTTCAGCACTGTATTTTATGCATGCAGGAAGGACAGATTTGGGTTGTTTCACAAATATTTCACAATGATATGAAAAAGATTTGTTCCCTTTTTTTGTAACAAGTGAAAAATGACCACAGATATTAGGCCTCTAGCTTCACGCTAACGCTTGTTTTGAAAGGGCTGAGGAGCTAATGACTGCACTGATTGAACCCCACGTGGAGTATCCCTACCCTTTGCTGAGATATAAAGAATTACCATCAGCCCATAGTTGGAGTAATTTTTCTGCCCAAAGTTTGAGTATCCAGACAGAGTCCCGAGTGCTCCGTTGGTGCCGGTGGAGCAACAGCTGGTACAAAGGGCTGCAGCTACAACGGTCCTGGAATAGCTGAAAAACTAGGCACAGCATTTCAGGACTGCACGTGCAGTGTGGTGTGCTTAACAGTACTGACTTCATACTCCCATCTACTTTAAGGCTGTCCCCAAGGGACAAAATTCTGGTTTCATTGCCTCCTCCAGGAGGATTTATCTTGGAAACTTGAAACCTAACCTCCTGCTTTATCCCTAAATTTAAATCCATAGCTTCTGTGTGAAGACAGAACCATATGTTAGTGAAGCACTGGGGCAAAGCCATCCTCTGTGTATTTATAATCTGCTGTTGCATCTGGAGTTTGCTGTAGGAACAGGAGCCCCAAGAGGAACCAGCATGGCAAAAGGCATTGTATGGCATGTGCACTTGGGCTGCCAGCACGTTGCCCTGTTAAGAGCCATTCAGTTATCTGCCTCTGTGCTTGGAGAACGAGCACTGAGTGGTGGAAAGATGGTTGGTGTCTCATCCAAAGGTCACCTGAGGTAATCCAAAAGTACTGTGCTGTTCCATGGAAGCTCCATGGTCCTGCTTTCAGAAGCAGCCACGGTCTGAAACCTTCATGTACAAAGGAAATGACTTGAACAGAAAAGTTCACCATCCCAGCAGAGCCTTCTTCAGACTGCAGGCCAGTTCCATCTTCCCTGGTGACCTTGGAGAAGGGGGTAAATAATGTAACAGATGGAGAAAATGCATTCTTGTAATTAGAGGGTGATGGGCTCTCTTAAGCAGAGAAGGTCTGTTCTTGTAATTAATTAACTATTTAATATGTTTGTGCAGTGGCATGCCTAACTAATGTGCAGTTACTATGAATATACTTACAAATGGTAGTAATGGGTGCAGATGGCAGTAATTACCCACACTGATTTCTGCAGTAGTCACACATGCAACACATCAAGTTGGCATAGAAATTGACATGTGATTATTTCCTCCCTTCCTCTTGTTCTGTGTGAATCTGCTTTCGTGACCTTCCTCTGTATATCCAGGTTCCCTGGACTCACTCTTGGGCTGTACCCACCAAGCTGAGACAAGGCTTTAGAATTTAACATATAAACAAAACTCAAGCATGGTGAAGATGACTCTAACTTACGTTTTCTCTGCAGTGCCCTATACCCAGTGCTTTGGACTGCATATTTTGTCTGATGATGGTGCAGAAGCAGGGTTGTAGGGCTTCTGAAGGGTTCTTTTGCCTGTCCGTACTGCCTGGTTTGCCTTCACAGGGTTCTCACTTTCACAGCCAGGCCTAGGAGTGGTGTGTCTGGGCCTTTGGTGCCCTGCAGTTGCCTTGTGGGAACGTAAGAACTGTCTGACTGGGCTACCTCATGGTCTGTCTAGCCCTGTAAGCTGTGAGTGATAGTTCTAACAGAAGATGGTATTGAGGAACATGGTGGCTTTGACACCCATGGTTTCTGAAATGGAAATATTGGGGGGAATCCCTGTCCAGTCCTTTGCAGACCTTTTTTCTATGAATCTGTCTAATCTCTTCTCAAACCTCCTGGATAAGGTCTACCTCCATAAAATCCCATAGTTCACTTCCCACTATGTAAAGAAACACTTTCTTTTGTCTATTTTAAACTGTCAAATTGCTTGAGCTTACCTGGCTGTTCTTCACTTGGATCATCTGATCAGATGAATCCATAAAAGGGCTGGTATTCGTATGCCCAAATACTAAGGGAGAGTTGATTCAAAGGGCAATTCAAGGTTTGGGGAATTGATTACACTTTCTTTTCCCTAGGAGTTGCCCTGGAAAGGGGTCAATATCAGATAGTTGAAGTGGTGCAGCTTTAGAAAGGAAATCGAACTGCCTGGAGTGACTTGAGGATCTGGGAGATCCTGGCTGGCAACAGGAGTGGGTGCTGCCAAAGCCTCATTTTGCTTCCATGCTGAGCAGTGCTTGCCTGAATTGGATGATAAGACTCCCTTCGAGTCCTGGTGATTGAGGAGCTGCTGATCCACGAGGATGAGTCCTAGTTTAGGAAACGGCAAAAGCAATTTAGGGGAAGGATGTGTCAGAAAGCATTTCTGGATTGCTAAGCATTACTCCAGGTATAAGCACCATCTGCTCTGGGATAGCTCAGCACAGAGCTCTAGAAACTGCTATCACTGTGCACTGCAGATCCAGAGGGAAGCAAACAACAGGGGAAAACTACTGGCTGCCACCCTTCACCTGGAGCCAGCCCCTCTGCAGTGCTGGCGGTGTACATGTACCTGCCTTGCAAGTTGCTGTGAGCAAAAGGCTCTGTCAGTGAAAGGCCTGGGGATGATTCATGGGTCTGCACTTCTTTGTGGAGTGACATTAATCTTTGCATCAGGAGACTGCTGCTTTGTCTACCAGGGTTAAATCTTGAAGGTTTCTGATGGGAGTTAAAAAGCTGAGGGTACAAAGGGAAGTTTAAAGAAACCTTGTAAGAGAAATTCATGTCAGAGTGTGAATAATCTGAAGGCTCTGTGCAGTGTAATGGAGAACCAATCTCAGGCTGATGACTTTAACGTAGTCAGTAGTGCAGAAAAGAACTGTAAGTACTTCCAAATCCTATGGCTGTCCTTTCTTTATAGAGCAAAAAAAAATCTCTTGTGTGATAGAAGGTGCAGGCAGGCCCTGTTAAATATTTACTTTCCACTTTCTCTATCTGCTTAATTTGTTTTGGGACGCTATTTCTTAGGGTTTTTTGAAGCTTGTTTTGTTAGGCTACTGTGGGTAAAGCCTTCTTTTCTTGACAGCCTTTTTACTTGTTCTTTAAAGCTCATCTTTGATGTGAGCTCAGAAACACAGATTTTTATTTTTCTTTTATCACTTTCTCCTGTCAGTTTAAAACCCTCTATGAGTACCACAAACTTTTAAAAACAGTCTAAGCTAACCTCTCCAGTGATAGATATTGAGGGACTATCTCTCATCTTCAGGACTCTGTATAGAGCAAACTTTTAAGTTTGAGAAAACAAGAAAGGATACTACTTGGTGAAGAAACATGGTTGCAGCAGCTCAAAACACTTCTGTAAAAGCCATCTGGGAAAAGGCAGAGCAGTGGGATGACCTGGAGACTTCAAACCTGTGACTTCAATATACCAAGAAACTAACTACTCATGCAGTCATACCTGTCCTGCATGTCTGTTTCTTACACTAATTTATTTGTTCCCTTACTGATAATTGAATTAACCTGAATTCATTCCTCCTTTGGCAAGAAGGAATAATAGTCTGGCAGATTAGCTCATAGGGATGTGGAGTGGGAAAGAACAACTGGGTCATGCAAACCACTCCTCTACTATCTCATGAAGCCCAATGTACGAAGGCCTGCTAAACCACCTCCCTGTGTCTCCAAATGCAACTAACCAGGAAATACTTCAAAAGTCAATGATGAGGAGATGACAGGTGAGATCAAAAGCTCCACTGGTGTCCCAGTACATATTAGAAAAGAAGAAACTGTAAAGAGCTGCTCGAGCTTTTTATTTTCCTTTGTGAGGCAGCAACTTTACAGTTCTACTAACCCATCTCTGCCACTCCACAGGACTCAAGTGTATGTTGGTACAAGCTAAGTGAGGTTTTAACACTTGTGTGCAGTAATGGTTTTGCTGCTGTTATTTGCAAACAGCACCTGCCACCATGGTCTTTTGTTTGAGTGCAGTGTGCTGACAACCCCTCATCAAGCACATCAGATACTATCCCTGAGTACCCTGAGCTGTCCCAGGCCTTCCATTCTTTCAGCTTCTTGCTGTAATCCCCTCCGGAAACTTGCCGGCACAAGTCCCTTTCAGGTCAGGACAGACCACCTGGAGTGGATCCTCAGGAGTGTGGGAGTCAGGTGAGAGTAAGAAAATGATTCTTGGAGTCTGCAAACCTTAGTGAAATAGTCAACTGTTTCCAAATTTTTGTCTGTCAGAAGTAACCATATCGCCAGGTCCTGAACCTACCTAGTAATGAGAACTGATAGAAATAACTTGGAGTGGAGGACAAGAGGGGCAGACAAAGCACTGCAAAAGGAAAACAACCATTAAAACTGCTACTAGAAAATTTGACTGTCTCCTGAAAAATAAATGTTCTCACTTCTGCAGCAAACTCTGACTTGGTAGTGGAAGGGGCTGGTAGGAGACAAAAGCAACCCAAATTCACCACCACCTTCTGCTAATTTGATCAAATAATTTAAACAATTCTTATATTCACTTTTTTAACACTCTTATAATGTACATTAATAAAGAGTAATAATGTACATTAATAATTTTTTTCACAATATGTAATTGTTTTAAAGTAAATGTGATTTTTTTTTTTTAATTTAGTTTTATTGGTGGTTTACAGTTGTCTGGCATTACTCAAAGGTCCAAGATGTATTGGGGAAGCTGTTTCTCTAGGAGATCACAACTCAGAGGTGCTGCTGTAGCTGTGAACAGCAGCATCTGGGCTGAGCTTGGCTGGCTCAGGGCTCTGGCAGACCAAATTTGTGTCTTTTAACTCTATCAGATCGAGTTTCCTAGTATCCAGACTTCCAATAAGTGGAGTTTGTAGCTTACCCTCAGAAGATCTGCCAAGCTCTCTAAATCCTTGGTCTGAATTAAGAATTTTCTTATGGGTGATTTCCTCCCATTCCTTTTCCACAGCTGCTTGACAGTCCTTCACTGACATCTGCAAAAGCTGGAGTGTTTGTTTGCATTAATGTAAATGTTTGAGTTGCCAAACCCCATGGGGCGCTTTATCCTTTCTACTGAAAGAATGGATACTTGTTAAGACCACTTCCCCATCGTTGAGTCTGCATCATCCCCCGATGGTATAGAACATTTTCTGATGGTTTGCCCGTGCTGCCACCTCATCACTTGGTTTGTGTGGCCAGATTTTGCAAAGCACTTGGCACCCAGCACCTCGCAGGAAGAATGGGGCTCTCCCGGCAGCTTTCCTGGATGAGCCTACAGAAATGGGAGCAATGACAGTGGGCAGCTCTGATCGAAACTGTGTTACTGGAGCTTTCCCCAGTGGCCCACGTTTCTTTTTCAGCTGTCGTTCTCAGCTGCTTGTGGATGCAGACAGCTGCTGTTGTCTCAGCGTGGGTTTTGCTTTGTTTTGTTTTAATCTGTCCACTTCATCTATGTGTCTGAATTAGAGCTGAGCACTTTGAAGATCTAACCACTTGTTTACATCCTTATGTGAGCACTTTTGATAGTCTGTCCCTTAGCCTGTAAAAAATCTTTGATTCTAAACTCACACCAGATTGGAGAATGAGGTGTCTATGCGTGGTTTTGCTCTCTCTTGCATTTGGCTGAGCATCAGGATATCTGGCATTTGCTACATGAGAGGGCTTATCTAGAATTCAGAGGAAAGTTCTCTACCTTGTCCAATGTGGGAGTTAACAGTACCTATTAAAAAGTGCTTCCGAGATGCAACCTGACCCTTGCTCCTAACCTGTGTCAAAGTTCCCAAGGCTTTCTGCCACCACTATAGCCTCTGCTTTCATGTTGTTTACATAACCAACCTCTTGCAAAGAAACCAGAAGTCTAGACAAATTGGAGCTGCTTCCTGCATGTCCAGATCACGGCTTACATGGCTTCCCAAACCAGCAGTCTGTCTGCAGCAGTAGTTTAGCAGTGGAAAAAAAACAAAAAAACAAAACAAAAAAAACACGAGGGGTGTGCAAGGACAGTCTGTGAAGACCTTTCATCAGAAGTGACAAGGTGAAAATCTGACTTAGCACACACAGAGGTCAGGGTTATGAGTTTTATTCAATTTAGTCATGAGGAAAGGACATGCACTAGTGGTTCTGGAGCCAGAAATCTCTCTGCGACAGAGACAGCGTAGCCAGGGCATCGCAGCTTCCCTAGTAACTGAACAGAGCATAACCTCAGTCTTCATGTTTCTGTTACATCCTTTTACAGACACATTTATGTCAGCAGCCAAGGCTCAAGGCTGGGTGGGAGCTTCAATGCCCGGAACAAATGGGCAGAAGCAACTGGACTGAAGCCCCAACCCTTCTCAGTTGGCCACACAGCAGCTGCCATCATGCAAAGGGTTTTAAGAGAAGGATTTATAAAACCAACCACCTGTGTTGACTGAACTGTTTCTATTGAAGCTCCTCTTGACTCACTGGAAACCATCAAGCTGGGAATGAGTGCTTTTGCAATCCTAGTCCAACAGATATGTCTCTGTTCACTTGGACCCAGCTCAGCCTGCTGACTGATCTTGCCTCATTCCGCCACTTGAAAACCTGCTGCCTGTTCCTTAAAACCAAGGCTGGGAGCATGTGTGTCAGTTAAATACAAGTCTCTTGTGCGACCTGTATGTCGCAAATCCAGAGCCACACTTCTCTGCAGTTCCAGCCCAGTAGCCACTGCCAGAGACACAACACAGCTATAGGAACTTGCAAACCAACAAGAACCATGATGTCTGACCCTGCTGGGGAAGCATCTTGTCAGCAATACAGGAGGAACTCCAGATGTTAGCAAGCACATACATGGCTTTACACACAAATTTAAAGACCTGGTTTTCTATGTGGTCCAGGCTGAATTCAGTGTGGACTGCCTCAGTGTATCACCCACAGCAGAACCTGGCCTTATGGAGCTGGTGTCATGGCTTTGCTCAGTCAGGTGGGGAGTGGTGTGCTTGTGTCTTGGCTCCTGTGAGGGGTCGAGTGGGCAGTATCTGTCTGTGCTTAGAGCTTCTGTCTCTGGTGGCAGTGGAAGGAGGTGGGATGTGGTTTCATGCTTGTGGAGTGGAAATTGAGAAGTAAGAGGCCACAAAAAGGGAAATAGTATGAAATCTTGACCAAACGAAAATGGATCTTTACAAACCACACTGTCAGGGATGGTACCTAGGTGCATGCAGGAGCGAGGTAGTCCATGTGTTTGGGTCTGTAGCTTGGGGGAGGAGTGTACATTTGTATGAATTTGTGTGCAGACAGGGATGCTCCCATGCCTGCTCTGGCAGCATCCACCTAACTGTATTCTGACTGTGTCTTGTAATGGAAGATTATCACTATCACAGGGCTGAGAAACATGGACCAGACACTGATCTGGTTGTAATTAGGGCCAAGGTCCCACCAGAGCAAACTGTCTGTGGTTTGGGTATGTGTGCGTATCCAAGGTGCATTTTTCTGCCCTGTTCATCAGCGACAGAGGAAAAAAAAAAATTAAAAAGGAAAAAAAAGCTATCCCAGTTTGGTACATGTCTGCCCGTAAGTATCTCCATTTGGTCAAGCCTTGGTGGTTCTAAGCACTTGACAGCTGCACAGCTGCTTCTCTTCTGAATGGGATGGAGCCATCACCAAGATTTTCCTCTGGATTTTGTGCCTGGAAGAGCCATGCTAGTGCTGCTGGTCATTTCCTTCCGGCACTGCTTGGCACTGCGGCACGCACCTGCCCTGTTGTAGGCAGAACAGGTTGCAAATCGAGCTGAAGCTGAGGAAGAGTGAAGGAGCAGGGTGACAATACTGTGATTGTTTGCCCCTAAGTGCTCTCCCACACTTGAGAGATCTGTGGCTTCAGGTGCTTAAGGGTTTAACAGCCTTTTTGGACATTTCCTTTAGGACTGTGAAATGAAGAGCAGGTAGTATATTAAGGGAGCTTCAGGTAGCTTTTCTATACTACATCAGACTGGAGAAACATAGCAAATGGTTTCCTGCACAAATTCTTTCATCCTGCCACAGAGCAAGTAGATGAAGAGGTCTGCCCATCTAAAATATCAGATACCATTTTATCAAACGGGGCACAGGAAATAACAGTGTAGTTCGTGTACTCTTCTTCAATTTCAAGTCTCCTTGAATTTCATTTCTTCTAAGAGATAAATTTGTTGCAGAGAAGCTCAGCTATTTCTGTATCATGGGTGCTGCAGGGTGGGTACTGGCTTCCCACAGCCTGATGGGGCTGAGACAGTTCAATTACACCTGGTAGAAGCAATCCTCAGGCTCAGAAAAGTCTGTGTTCATGGTTTTTAAGGGACCTCATCACGTGCCTTCCTGCTTAAATGGAAAGTGTTAAATGGCCCTCTGTAGCCTAAAGGGGTGAATAATCATAGTCTCTTCAGGGTACTTTTACTACATGCTACCTGCCTGATGCTTTCACAATTCATGTTTCTTTCATTAAGGCAGTGATCTATGTGGTATGATGTCATTTTGCCCCACTGCCTGCCCATATTTTCATTCACTTTCTGCTATTGAGACTCCAGTTGCTTGGAATTACTCTTTGTCTAGTGACTACTATTGCTAATTTAGTTCTAAGTGATCCCTGGACAACCACAACCATGAATGCATGTAGGTGGCTGGGTGATTTGTCAGGGCTCTGCCACTAGGAGATGCTTAGTTTCAGTAATTTTATGAAGTATTTTAAATAGTTATCATCTGGTTTATGTCTACGTTATAAAGCAATTGTGAAGTATTGCTTCTTTTTTTTTTATTTTATTTTTTTCATTTTTAAGTCTAAATTTGTTGATTTCTGTTGGCAACTCCAATTTTCTGGCCTACCTGAAAACACCCTCCAGGGCTCAATATTATAGAATCATAGAATGGTAAGGTTAGAAGGGACCTCAAGGATCATCTAGCTCCAATTCCCTGCCATAGGCAGGGACACCTCCCACTAGTAGAACTCACTCAAGGCCTCATCCAACCTGGCCTTGAACACCTCCAGGGAGGGAGCAGCCACAACCTCCCTGGGCAACCTGTTCCAGTGCCTCACCACCCTCACTGGAAAGAACTTCCTCCTAACGTGCAGTCTAAGTCTTCCCTCTACCAGTTTAAACCCATTGCCCCTTGTCCTGTCATTGCAAGACCTTGTAAATAGTCCCTCCCCAGCCTTCCTGTAGGCCCCCTTCAGATACTGGAAGGCTACTATAAGGTCTTCTCAAAACCTTCTCTTCTCCAGGCTGAAGAGCCCCAACTCTCTCAGCCTGTCCTCATAGGAGAGCTGCTGCAACCCTCTGATCATCTTTGTGGCCCTCCTCTGGACCTACTCCAACACTTCCATGTCCTTCCTGTGCTGAGGGGTCTAGAACTGCACACAGTACTCCAGGTGGGGTCTGACAAGAGCAGAGCCCTGTTCTCCTAAAGGTTTTGATCAACAATCAGGATGAGGAGATCGTGTACTCTCAGTAAGTTTGCAGGTAACACTTGAGTTTGGCTGATGTGTCAGTCTGCTTGAGGGTAGGGAGAGTCTGCAAAGGAACCTGGGTAGGTTGGATCAGTGGGCTGAGGTCATTTGTGTGAAGTTCAGCAAGGCCAAGTGCTGAGTCCTGCACTTGGGTCACGGTAGCCCCAAGAACACTCCAAGGTTGGGGCAGAATGGCTGGAAAGCTGCCCAGCAGAAATATGTCTGGAGGTGCTGGCTGACAACCAACTCAGTCGGAACAACAGTGTGCTCAGGTGGCCAAGAAGGTCAACAGCATCCTGACCTCTGTCAAAAACAGTGCAGCCAGTAGGAGCAGGGAAGCAATCATCCCTCTGTATTGAGCACTTGGTGAGGCCACATCTCACTGCAAGAACATTAAGGTGCTGAAGAATGCCCAAAGAAAGGCAATGAAGCTGGTGAAGGATCTGGAGCTCATGTCTTAGAAGTGTCTGAGAGAACTGGGGTTCTTCAATCTGAAGGAGAGGAGGCTCAGGGGAGACCTTCTTGCTCTCTACAACTGAAAGGCAGTTGGAGCAAAGTTTGGGGTCACTCTCTTCTCCCAAGTAACAAGTGATAGGACAAGAGGAAATAGGCTCAAGTTGTACCAGGGGAGTTTTAGGTTGGACATTAGGAAAAATGTCTTCACTGAAGGAATCATCAAGCTCTGGATCAGGCTGCACAGGGAAGTGGTGGAGTCCCCATCCCTGGAGACAGTTAAAGGACTTGTAGTTGTGATGCTTAGGGACGTGGTTTGATGATGATCTGGCAGTGCTGGGTTAACAAGCAGACTCAACCTTAAAGGTGTCTTCCAACCAAAAGTGTTTTGTGATTCCTTTAGGAACATGCCAGACTCTTGAGAGCAGGCTGCACAGTGCAGGCCACTTATGGGTATGCACTTATCTCTCAGCTGCATAGATCTGGCCTTATGGACCCGAGTGAGAAACATCCCTTTCAATGGCTCTAATAGAACTGTGGCAGGCTGGTGGCTTGGTCTTCCAGGCACCCGTTGAAAACTTCATAAAGACTTGCGCGAATCTTGAGGGCTGTGGTGATGGGTTGGACTTGATGATCTCTGAGGTCTCTTCCAACCCTTGCGATACTGTGATACTGTGATACTCTTTTCACTTTCTGGTCCTCAGCAGTCACCACGTGTAATTTTCAAACTGACGTCATTAAGCAATTGAGTTAAGAATTTCCTTGCTGGAGCTTCTTCTGTGGATCTGGGCTGCCTCTCTTCAAGTAATTTACCAAAACATGGAGAAACTCTTCTGGGACATAATTTCAGTATTAAGTATTTAGGAAATGTGTACCATCCAGAGCTAACGATTTTATCTGGAGACATTTGTGAAATGTTTTGCAGACTTATTAGCATCTCTCTTCCCACAGGTCATAAAAATACCTGCTGCCTTCTGCCTTGGTATTTATTTATTCCTGTTCCTTCACACCCTAAAACAAAGAAAAGGTGCTAGTGACCAACAGTAACTAGTCTACCTTTCTTACCTGGGGAAGCTATGGGATGTAATTGCACCTGTGGAAGGAAGGAACCCGTGTTGTTACACTTTTCAATGCTACCATCATGAGTTAAATTAAATTCTTCACTCTAAAACCATTGCACATTGAGATATATGAACGTTTTATATGTGCACGTATATAGATATCTCTATCTCCTCATCAACTTTCCCATCTACAAAGCATACCCTAAGAAACTTCAGAAAGCTGTTCAAATAAGGTAACAGCAAAGCATTTTCTATCCAGTTTTGTGGTTGGGGAAATCAAGTTGCTATGAAGTGGAATGATTTGCTCGAGGTTGCTTTGATAGCTCACTATTCAGAATTCTGTTTCCTAATTTCCTGCTCATGATTATAATTTCAGTTCTTACTAGATTTTCAAGCTTTATAAGTTTCTACATATACAAACAAGTGACACAGGATGGTCAGAGAAAAGTGATTGATTCAACTAGTCTAAGAATAAAATGAATCTAGAGCTGTTAAATAGACTTGACGTGGTGTGATGTGACATAACATCTCTCTTCCTGCTCCAGTGCAGTTTTAGGATTGGTTTTAATCTTGCTTTCTCTCACAACAGTGGCATGGTTCTTTCTGACCATGTCACCCTGCACAAGAGAAGGAAGATTTGCTGGTTGTATCCAGCTGTTCCCAAACTCCAGTCCCAGAAGTGTCTGTCTTGGCCAGACAGGCCAAAATGTTCAGGGGTTCTGTAACGAACTTGGAGAGAAAAAACCTGTGCTACAGACTGACATGCCAGAAGGTTAAATAACAGGTATTTTGCCAGTTTTGGTGATGCTAGTTAATGTTGAGTGAGAACCAGGTATTACATGATTTGTACTTTACCAAGAAGTTTCTTTTCTTAGTCCATAATACAGAATAGAAATACATACAAGGGTTTATTTTTTTTTTCTTTTTTTACTGGCAATGTTGTCAGAATCTAGGTTGTGTTGCTGGCCAGGCTAAGTGTGATTTACTAGTAAAGCTTTGTCTAGAGTGGAAGCAGTCAAGACATTGTGAGAGCTTGTTCTGCTTGGCCTGTTCTGCTTCTGCTGGGGCAGCAGCTGTGGTCTTTGTGTCAAATACCTCTTCTGTCTATGGCCTGGCCAAACAGCAGACACACCTTTTAGCTGTGCCCTGATGAAGCAGCTTTGAGAGAAGCACTTTGCACTGATAGTCTTCAGCAAACCTCCAGCATAGCAAAGCGATGGAGAGGTTGTGGTGTGCCAAGCAGTGGCATAAGCAAATTCCTTTCAGATGTGCCATGTAGCTCTGCTGTCTCTGGTCACTTTGCATTGTTGGTGTGAGGGCAGGAGAGGAGTTGAAGTGGTGGGTCAGAAGGAAAGGCTACTGGGCTGCAGGATTGTATATTGTATTGATACTGTCTTGTGCGTGGCACACATTAAAACTGCAGTCTGAAGCTTGGCAACGAGCCTTCTGGTGACCTAGTGCCTGAACTAAAGACAAATTATGTGTCTCTAGTCCTCTCAGAAAGGTGGCTTTGTACAAGACTTGCTGCTTTCCATCTGGAGTGAAGTGTTGTGTTGGGAATGGTGGTAAAAACTGCACGTGCATCCTGCAGGGAAGGGAGGAAGACAAAAGTCCCTGTCAGCCCCACGTAATCCTCCTTTCAGTTACCCTCAATTTGCAGACAAAGAGATAATATACTGCATTTTCCTAGAGCGTGAGAAAAGCAGATCTTATATCAACACAAATGCTCAATTTGTCATGTATCTTAATGGGATATCCCCTTAGAGTTGCCTTGTTGCTGAGTTGGTTCCAGCTGTTGAACCAGCACTTTATGTAATATCCTTTTTTAAACAAAAACAAACATAAAAATGCATGTTTCTATGTGCTCATGTATCCACTAGAATGTTTTTTCAAATGGACATCCAGGGCAGCACCTTGGTGGGAAAACATCTGCTTTTACACATGGATCTCTCTCATGATGATAATCATATAAAGTATGTGAGGTAGAAAGTCCTTCTGGTGATGAGGGGAAGCTCTAAAACCCAGAAGAGACAAGCTGCTGAGGGTTCCAAGGGAATGACTTGTGTGTATAAATTGAGCCATTCATATAAAAGCTCATGGATTTTAAGGCCAGGAAGGTTTCAAACTATAGATGTGACCCCCTTTGAGAGTTGTGAAAAGATTCAATGTAAAGTTAACTATGACTTATTATTAGCCTCTTAAGGTGGTTTGTTTAAAAAAAGCAAAACAAAACAAATAACCCTTCCCCATTACTGTGAAATCAAGATAAAAATCCTAATCGATAAAGTGGTTGCATACACATTCTCTTTCTTACTTAAGTGCTGATCATGAAATTTTACCCAGTCTTCACTGGGTTTTATGAGGACAGATGAGCCATGAAGCAAATCAAGCTTTCAGAGTTTGATAAACTCTGTTTTTTTTTAATCACCCTGCATAGCTCCAGGTATGAAATTTACAGAGAATAGAGTTTGTAGGTTCGTAGACCAAGTAATCATTTTTCCTGAATTGTAGAACAAGCCCAAGAGAGCTGTTAGATGTCCTAAAATAAATAAATACTGAGCCCAAGGGAGAGATGAGTATGTAATTACCTAAGGTCTGGCTTTTGTGCCCTCTCAGAAAGTTAATTTAAACTTCAGATAGCTGAAAGCTCTCAGCAAAAGGCAACACCAGTAGATTGCTGGCTGCTGGTGAATTTGTTTGGTGTGTCTACTTTCCAACTAAAACCCATGCATACAAGGAAATTGCATGGTTTGAAGGAGAGGCATATGTGAGGTTTAACTGATAGTTTTGGCTGTCAATGACAGGGAAGAGAAAGAGAATAAAAGGTTGCACAACCTTCAACCCAGTGCTTGTTCCAGTTTGCACAGTAATTTTTTTTTTTAATTTTTTTTTTTACTTCTTGTTGGTTCAGGATGTTTTACTAGTTTTTGTTTGGTGCTGATTTACATCATCATGATTGGCAAAAGGTGAACATGTGATGATAGGTGGAGAGAATCAGACTTCAGACATGTTCAATTCAGGCAAGTCAATGGCATGATACTGAATACTGAAACAAAAAATACTTGTTAGACATGAGTCATGTGGTAAGGTCTTAGGAGACTTGCTTGGCCCAGTTCTTCACCCTGTCTCACATCACCATGTGCTAATGCTCCCTTCCCTTGGAAATCCCATAAGCCTTGGTGGGGTTGCCCTTATCTCAAATTCAGTAGTGCACAGAGAGGTCCTGAAGCCCACTGTCTATTTTCACTCTTTAAAAGCAGATGTATTTGGCAATGTACAAAGTAATGCTTCATCATTTTTATCAGTCTTCTGACTGAGAATTACCATGTTGGATTTTCTTTTCCTTGCTGTTTTCAATCACTCCACCTTCACTGTACTAAATGACGGCCCTGGCATGCACAGGAGCTGGGTCCAGTTCTTTGGCCACATCCTCTGATTCTGTTCAACTTTCCAATCTTTTCCTATCTATTCCAGCTGAGGCAAATAGCTGCTGCAGTTTTAGCCCAGTGTGGGGAAGGTAGCCATTTCTGTATATTGGATATATAAATACTTCTGATTACTTTTTTAAACAGCAAGCTATTAGTAACTGGTGTCATGATTCATTACTGCTGTAGCTTTTGAAGCTACGCCCAGGTCTCTGAATCGTGTAACACAGCAGAGCCTGGCTGTGTTGGGAACCACTGCGGCTCGTGAGCAACGTCCTTACGGCATTAAACCATGTCTGTCCTGCATGCCTTTGGCATATGTGCAGTGGGATTCAGGTTTATAGTGGAGCTTCTGGATCTTAGGCCAGTAATACAAATTAATCAAATCATTCTTGGAGTACTTGATATGCTCCCAGTCCCTGTATTTGGATACAGCACAAATAGCTGAGTACCATGCAGACAACGCAAGGAAAAAGAGGGTTTCCCCCAGACCACCAAATACTGTGTGGCTTGTGCTGTCACTTAGAAAGGCTTCAGGGTTTCGTGTGGTATTTCAGTGCCTCCCGCCTAAAAGTGGCCACAGGTGTGCACTGGCTCATCTTTCAAGCATACCATATATAGCGATGTATATGGAACTCTACCAACCTGAGTTCTTCTGTTCCTCAGGCTAACGGCATTTATCTTCTGGAACCTGGCAATCCTATGTCATCCTTACAATCCCCACAAAAATTTGCCCATTCTTTTTTCTTTAAGCCACTTGGGTTTAGAGATTTTTCAGATGTGTTCTTGTAATTCTGGATATGAGTCTTCTGCAGCTACAAAAGAGGCTGGTGAACCTGCATTTCTCTTGTTTCAGTAGATGAAAGTGGCAGCAATCTGGCACCTCAGCAGTAGTACTTGGAGGAGAACATTATTTTTGCCTGTTTGCATTTGCAGTATTGCCTCGGTTTTCAGAGGAGGTAGCTAAGTCATTGTAAGTAAGGAGCTCAAATCTTAACTCTGCTTCTTACGGCTTTGTCTTGTGCTGTCTTTGGACAATTTGTGGGTTATTTCTCATGAGGTTTGTCTCTTTTAGTGCCTTTCATTGCTAATGGAATTGCATTAGAACTATCCATGGTGGTTTTTATCTTAGGCTTGAACACATTCTAAATCACAGAAAAATGACGAGGAAAAGCTTGGCAAAACCCTATATCTCAACAGGGCTATGCAACAAAACTGTGTGAGATTGCTTATTTTGCATTTTTATAGTGTAAGAAATCATTTGTAGTTGCACTGAATTGAAGACAAAACCAAGAAGAGATGTTTGTGCTGTGAAAATACTTCTGTTGCACCAATTTGGTACAGCTGTTAACTCATGCACTTGAAGGCCTACTTGTGAAACTGGGAAGAATAGCTCCACAAATGCCAGTGGTCCCACATTGCATCCCCTTAAGTTTCAGCCACACCGTTTGGAGTGGAATTTTGGCAACTAACTTCCAAGGACATCTAAGAAATTCCCAATCTTAGATCATTAGTTATTGCTTTAGCTGGTTTACTTCACATGTGTGGTGAAGCGTGCAGGTGCTCCTGAACTGACTTGATAGGTGGCTGTTAGAATCTGGCCTGAACTGACAAATTTTAATACATTAAGTCCTACAGCATCCTAATGCTGTTAGAGATTTTTGCATGCCTTCCTCATTTTCCTAAGTAGGGAATTTGAAAAAGTTCTTAAATTGGGTGTTAGGCTTTGCTAGTGCCTCTTTCACCTGAAAAACAATACCTAATTAAACTCAGTACCAAGGTCCGTAAAACCTTCCTTTTTAAAATGCACTTCTTCCACAAGGCACTGAACTTTAAAGCACCCAGACACAAAATAGGAGAGGTTGTAAGTCTAGACATAATCACTGTATGCAACCACGTAGAAGTAAGGGAGGCTTGGAATGTGTTCCTCCGCTGTGTGTACCGTTTGTGACTGCATCAGTTTCTGCTTCAGTTAAAATGAAATCTCTCTAGGGAACAGACAGTATCTTCTGCATTTTCATTGTAGAAAACACACTCATTGTGGTCTATAAATAATAACTGTTTATATACTGTTTGCCTTTAACCTTTACATTCCCCTTGCAAATAAATCACTGTATTGCTGTCTTTGCAGTATTCTTTATATTAAACATAGGGGGAAATAGGATTATGTAGAGAAAGGTAAATTGCAGCCTAAGAGTATCATACATTTAGTGTGGAAGACCACTGCGGTCATTTCTGCTCCTGGTTTATAATGAAGGCAGACTACTACTGATTGATGGTTAATAGAGAACTATTTTAGAATTCTGTGGTTAAAATACACAGTTGGGGCAGCTCTCTTTGGACAGTCTCCAGATTTTCATTTTAGGAGGCACAGTCTTTTTATTTTTCCCACTCTGGCATCCCTCATTAAAACATAACAAGGTGCTTTACAGCAACTATCATTCATCGAGTTCATGACCAGCGCAAAAGTGCACAGCAAATACCCAACTTTAGCTGCAGAGCCTGGTGGTAACTGTAGCAGATACTGATGCAGATACGTGGTGATGCAGTACATGGACAGCCCTTTCTACCTTCTCTCACGGCTCCCTTTGAAGTCAGGCACCTACCCAAAAGGAGTGCACTAAGACTGTAGAGTGGGAGATATTTCTGTTTGGATATAACTACTACTGATGACTGTAAGCACTCTGAGCACATTCTTATGCAGCTTTCAGCATTCCATGCTACCTTGTCCCTCATCCCATCCCTGTTTTATCTGTCAGTCAGGGCTAGTCATAGTCTAGTGATGTGACAGTAATGTGACTTTTGTATGCAGGGATCTGCACCTGGCATATCTGGGCTGTGGTTACTATTGCCCTGTATGGTGTAGCCATAGACAGGACAATTTCCTTGCTGATTAAGCAGAGTCCACAAGTTTGTATTTCTTCAGTGCTATCAGGAGTGATTTGTTACCAACATCTTCATTGCTAACTAGAGCAAAGTCATTCAACTGAAGATGGGAGACTCTGAATTCCCACAGGAATTTGCTTCATTACTCGGTAAGCTTTATGGGCTGTTGCTTCTAAGGCAAGTGTAAGTCTGCAAGACCTTCATGTCAGATATCTAAGCTGAATCTGAGAGCAAGGCTGAGTGATAAGCTTGCATTTCCAGGCTTCTCCAGAGGGCTAGGGAGATGAAGAGGACTAGTAAGTGATACATCTGCCCTTTCCACCTACACAATTTGAGCTTTGGAAATTCTTAGTGTTTAACCAAATGGTGATACACTCTGTATGGGGAATGTTTGAAATACTGAGCAAGCATTAGCTCATTTCCTTTCGCAGAAATGCCAAAATATGGTCCTGCATATGGAATTTCTGCCCTATTGGGGAAGGTGAAACTGCAGGACGGTTCTGGCAGTCAAAGTGGGACTTTGGAAAGCTGATCTGGAGCTCATGGGACTTAATGCACTTCCTGAAAAGTGTCACACAATACATAGAGTTATTTGCAAGACCAACCTCAGATATTTCACACAGGCCAACTTGTGTTTGAATGTTCTTGCTATTCAGGTTCTGAACTGTCTCCATCACCGATATGGGGAGATCAGCCTCCTAATGTAGCCTTGACATTTGTTGCAGTAAATATTTATGCAAGTGATGGTACTGTGTCTTCATCCTGTACTTAATCACTGATGCTTTCACTTGGACTTACTGTCTTACCTGTGAGAACGAGGAATAACATGGAAATATGTTTTCATTAGGTTTCTATGTACATTATGTGCAATATGGCTTGTGCAGTCATTTAAATGCCAGCGTAAGTTTGGTCTCCCAGGCATATTGGCTTTTGAAGTCCTGAAATTACTTAATCTCTACCAACTTAGAGCAATCTAACCCCCTTGGTTCGAAGAGAGTTCTTTGAGGCATTTATCCAGAGGATGAATGTAGCAGCATATAATTGTTGTGAATCTCAAGTATTGCCTCTGAAGATCTTTATATATTCCATTTCCCAGAAAGTACAACTTCAGCATCTGGTCCCATATTGCCCAAAACTGCACTAAGGTACTCCTTTTGCTGGGTATTCTGTTGTGCTGTGGGCAACTAAACAGCCTTGGGGTTAAATTGACTGTCTTGCTCTACAACATCTGCCTAACAGCCCTGTTTTCTTTACAGTCAAGAGCATCCTGGTTGTATGTCACATCGGCTAGCATTAATGGCAGCAACGCAAAGCAACAGAGGGGTGTTCGGAGTCTTGGAACAAACGTTGGACTTAGTGCTTGCAGCTCGTAAATGAAATAGAATTACATATGAAATAAAGTTATTAATTGGCTCATGTGTCTGAAAATACATGTGGAAAAAGGTAACAGGTGGCACAAACCCAGTTGGGGGAAATTTCTGTTAAATTGAATGACCACATCAAAATCACAGAAGAGAAAAGATGCCAAGAGAGCTCAGAAGTGACAAGAGAGAAGTTTTTGAAGAGGAGTTTGGAAGCAGCTGGAGGATTGATGTGGCTGAGAGATAAGAGGGCTGCTCCAGGCAGCAGGAGCAGGCAATGGAGTATCTTTTTTTGTGAGTAATATTAAAATAATCTGAAGGGACAGCATAGAGAGTAGTGAAAGGTGAGTTGGAAGAATAAGAAACATGTTTTGCATTGAAAACAGTGTCCTAGCTTCTACTACTCAAACAGGAGCTTCCTGTTTATGTCCAGAAGGTGATTTGTCAGGTGGTGGGTCAGAGGAGGAGAAAACATTCTGCAAAATACATAATTCTGCTCTGATACTTAGGACGTTTTTCTGCATTGCTAAAATTGCTTGGTGTTGATGGGGAAGAGTTGGTGGCTTTCCAAAGGGTGCACTCATGATAAGCTCTATTTAAGGGCAGTTCAGCTGCTGGTAAATACCTGATGGTGTGCAGCTATGATAGCAGCAGATAACAAAATCACATTCGAGATAGAGTTCAAAGTCTGTCTGAGAGGATAAAGCAAACAACTGCTATATTTCTTCTAGTACATGAGTTAGGCAGCAATGAATTAAAAATCCTAGGTGTCAGGCACCAAACAAGTATGGACCACTTGTTTGGGTTTTGATTGCTTTGGTTTTTGGTTTTTTCCATTATCCCTTATGTGTAGCTAAGCCCCCATTTCACGTATCAGAAGGTAGTGTCTGGTGCACAGGATGGTATTTTCTTACTGCTGTAAAACTTGTAGTGAACTATTACGCTGCAGTAGCATTTCATTCCTGAGTTGCCCACACCTCAGTGTTGGATGAAGTGACCCGGGAAGAGAATGTGTTTTATCCTGTTAAATTCATAAAATGCTGCAATGGTTTTTTGAGAGTTGAAGTGCTACATAAGAGCAAGATCTGATTATTTCGGGAAACATGCTGTGAAAAGTGGTTCTAGTGTGTATCAGCTCACCTGAGGGCAAAGTGGACTTCATAAGGGAAAAGAGTATGTGCAGGAGACCTCGGAGTTAGTACCGTGGGCAAAGATCATGCTGTAAAGCACCTGAAACTGCCGCACTGGTGATTGTGATAAATGAAGTGCTAACTCTTGATGCTGGTGCACCACTGCTCTAGGAAAACAAGTTTACTCCCTGCAGAAGACAGTAGTATTTCATTTAGGTTTTTTTCCTTTCTGAAACTCTCTGCTCCATCCAATGCCTAGATGAGTTAGAGTGACTGACAAGTGTGCAGTGTGGCCATCAGTTTTATATAATTTTTCTTCTCCTCCCCTGCTGTTCTTGGCAGCTGGTTGTAATGTGTTAGAGAACTCCTCACTTAGCAGACTTGATAAACCTACATTCGACTGGATTTGCCTGGCTAGCTTTAGCCATATTTGTGATTGTGAAAGTCATGCCTTGCACGTGTGATAATGCAACAGGGTGGCAATTCTTGTGCTTTACCTGAAATCTGGTTTTAGACAGACTTTTCTTCTCAATGGCATCTTTATTCCAACAAAAAAGCCCTGAAGCAAATGCATCCTTCCTTTGCACAGAGGAGATCTCTTTCTTCAAACTGTTCTGTAGTGGGCAGGAGCAGAAGGCTACCCCTAGCTAGGAGAAGAGAAGATAAAAAGTTTCTGACTCGCTGAGATGTATCTAGTAGCTTTTCAGAAAATTGCATGAATTTCCTTTTAACACCCAAAGCAAAGCAGTGCACTTTATGCTGACACATAGCTTGAAACAGGGGTTAATAGCGCCAGATGTTGGCTCTTATTATTATTAATTGTTTATAGTATAGCAGCGCTTGGTGGCCTTGCTCAAAGTGACTTGTGCTGTGTGCAGCCAAAGAGGCAATCTGGGCCTTACCTGCTGAGAAGTGGAGGTGGGTAATGATGACAAGAAACGCAGAGGTACCAAGATGTGACTTGCCCCACATCATAAAGCAAGTCACTCACAGGGCTGGGAATAGAAATCAGTTCATATGAAACTCAACACATGAATAGTATGTAGATGATATCAAGAAGAAGGATATTTTGGACAATAGGAAATGACATCAAGTTAGACCAGGGGAGGTTTAGGTTGGATATTAGAGGGAAAAAAAAATTTCACCATAGGGTTGTCAAATTCTGGAACAGGCTGCCCAGGGAACTGGTAGCATCACCATTCCTTGAGGTCTTCAAAAGGTATGTAGAGGTGGCATTTACAACATGGTTTAGTGGGACTTGGCAGTGCTGGGTTAATGGTTGGATTTGATGTTCTTAAAGGGCTTTTCCAGCCTAAATGATTCTGTGATAGCAGTTTTGGCACTTAATCACAGCATAGTGCACTGGTTTATAAAATGTCTGTTTGGATTCTCTTTAAACATTCAGTATCTTTAATCTCAGCATCTGAGTTTATGGTGAAAGCTGGAAATGGAACAGGGAAGTGACAATCTCTTGAATTTGTCCTAATCTCACAGGTTACAATAAATCAGTGCTGGAAGCATATTGTATATCCTGGTGCTGTGCATGACTGACCAGCTCTGTCCTTCAAATGCTATTAACTTCAGCCTGGTTAATCTATATTCCTATATGTTAAAAGTGAAGCAGTCCTGGTTGAGGGATTAGGGAAGAAGTAAGTATTTGTTCTCTAATCCTGAGTGTTTATAAATCAGTATTAATTACGTTAGGTGCCTTTAGAGAGTTTACATACCGATTTTTGTAATAATTTTGTGATCCATCTGGCTAATAAAAATACTTCATTGCAAGGGAAGAAATAAAATCTGTTGCTGTGAAGTGTAAGCTTGCACATCTATTGCTTAATGGGGCCTAATTGCTGCTATTATGGATTCTGATAAATTGAAAATAATAGTGGAGCTAGCCACATCTCCTGTCACTGTAAACATGCTGCATAGATTCATCCCAGTCTTTGGGAGAAGAGAGCTGAACACATGCCAATGGAAACCCCTGTTTCCAGGAGCAAATTCATGCCTTTGGTACTTGTAGGAGTGTTGTGGTTTTGGGGGGATGGGGAAGGTTGAGTGATAAAGCAGAGTATTCCCAATGGGATGTGAGCATCCTGCAGGGTTTGTCCTCCTGCTGTCGATGGCATTGCAGGCGCTGTGCTGTAATGCTGCAGCGCTGAGGAGTGGGGGGTGTGTGTGTGTAGAAACAAAGACAGATGTTATCTTCAAAGGATCATCTTTCCACTGATAAGGACAATGGTCTCAAAGCAAAGAAAAGGAGGTTTGAATGGAGCAGGAAATCTTGCAGTAAGCATTAGCTGGGCTATTGATTGCCCCAGATTCAGCATTTAATCCTTTCCTTTAATCACAAATCAATTCCACTGTGTGTTTGAGGTTTTAAAACTTTTTATCCATATGCTTCAGACTTCAGAACAGTGGTGTACCCTGTGCAGGGCTTTGGGGAACTGCAGCGCACCAACACCCTGACATTCCTGCCTCTGGTGCACCCAGAAAAAAAAATATCTGGGGCAAGCACTTCTATCAGAGCTTGCTATGTTTGTGTCTTTCTTGTGAAAAGGAGTCCTTTCTAATACTTTGTCTCCTTAAAGTCCTTAATCGACTTGGGATTTTGCTAGAAAGAGTATTTGTTTTTCTTCCCTTTGATCTGCGTTTAGCCTGCAGAATGGACAGGCTGACACGGGTTACACTGCTGCCTGCATAATGCTTAATCTTTGTATTGGCTTCTGGCATGTAGTCCCAGAGCTCGACTTTTAGGTCTGCTGAGAAACAAGAAGACTGGAAAATATCATTAATATGTGTGTATGAACATGGCATGCTACTGTGTTTCCATGATCTCCATGTTTGGTGCTGCCTCACCTCTTCTTGGCATAAAGATGGATCTGCTGCAGTTTCTGAGAAGCAGGGTTGCTGAGCCTGGGCACCTCTGTGTGCATCCTGCCCACAGACCAGCTACAGATTTTTAAGGTGCATTGTATCAGTCTGCTGATAGCTACTTTCTGGGGTCCTACCTTTAATGTATGGCTTAACTCATATTCATTACTCCTTTATACTGATTAAAATCAAGGGGACTCACTTTTTGTGCATATACACCACAGAAGTGTTTTGTAACAGGTAAATAATAACCTCCACAGGAAGAAGGGAAAAAAATGGTCTGAGAGGGGAAAATGTTGAAAACTCTGTTTTGTTTTCCTAGTTAAGTGTATTTCATCACAGTATTTTGTGAGGATATAAATCAAAGTGAAACAGCATTATACACAGAAAGAACTGAGGCTCAAGGCTTCTGAATTGGAATTTTTTTTTTTAATGCAGCTAACTCTTGGAGATGTTCAGTGGGATTGGTGTTGTGCTTTTGGGGTGATTCAGCTCTGCACTGTCCCAAGTCCCAGATACACAGTAGCACCTTGCACCTTAACACAGCAGTCAAGTGTCTCCCTGCCTTTCATCACTCCATAGCACAAACACTTTGTGTGATTCTTTATACTGACAGTCTCATCCAAAGCATCCTTCAGGCCCATTTTTATTTATTATTTTCTCATGAAGATATTTTTTAACCACGCTTTTCTGTGATGTTACCATGTATTTGCCTATATGCAGAAGGCAGGAGGGGAGAATGGGAATGCAGTAACTGTTGCGTATTAATGGTTTTGCCAGCAACACACTACTCACAGCTTAAACAGCCACTGCTGAGATAGTTGCCCCACTGCAGTAAAATTTTTATAGTACCTCATGCCATCATGTTTGTGTTTATACCACATCTGATTACATGATTTATCACCTGCTTTTAATATCCTCCTCTATCCCTCCAACACCACCACAGGAGGCGTGTTATTTAACTAATCCAACATTGGTGTTTATGTTGGAGCACACCGTCTCAGTGGAAGGAGAGTTATGGATGGGTTGGGGGTACTTTCTCAGATGGCTAATTTAACTGGTGGCACAGATGAAATTTGGTCTACTGTCACTCAGTTATAAAGCAGAATCCTATCTGATGGACCACAGGTTCCTTTGGAATCAAAGGGCTAGTTGGGACTGCAATATTACTGTTGGTTTCTGTCTTTTCTGGCTTAGTTTTAAAGAAGATTATCATCTCTCTTGTAGCGGGCTGTGGAATAACCTTTAAATGTTAGTCTTGACATCACTGGACATGTCTTGGCCTTTTCTTGTTTCTCACAATTATATCTCTACTTGCCATTTTACACAGGCATAGGGCACAGCTAAACAGGGTACATCTATATTGGTGGGGGGGAATTTGTATGGGCACAGAGAGGTTGCCATCTGGTTGGTGTGGATTATTTTTCTGTTTTGTTGGTGTGGGGCTTTTATATCCAGAAAATACTTTTTTACGTATTAATACTTTGTTTAGCTATTGCTTACTGTATTGACCTGATTTAGTCTTCCCAGAGACTGAAAAATAGCTAACAGAACCAATACAATAATAGAATGTCTTCCTCTCCCCCCTCCCCCTTTGGAAAGAAAGGAATTAGATGTAGAGATGAAAGGGGTAAAAACACCCAAAGAATAGCCTTGGTTTGATTTTGGAAGTTAAAAGGAAAAGTTTAACAATAAATAAAAGATGTGTAAGGTAGGGGAGTTACAAAAAGGTATAGGGAAGGGAAACAAGATACAGAAATATATACAACCAGATTGATGGCAGTGGATGGAGGTAGATTCAGGAAGGGGTTGTCCACCATGTGGTGGGGTGGCAACATGGTAAAAAAGGAACAGCAGGAATAAGGGTGGTGGTATCAGGCAGCCAAAGAGAAAGACCGTCAAGAAGGTCCTCTGTTTTTATAGGAGCCCTAGACAGTGAAGGGGAGTGGGCTAACCACTACACCTGGGGTCAGGTTCACACTTACTCAAACCCTGAACCCCTGAGATAGTAATTATTTCAGAATCTGACCCCAAGACAAGGTCAACAGGACTCTTGGTCTTTACTATCATGAGTTTTAATATTGCCTAATCCTGAATGTTCCTGCCTGCACAGCTCTTCTAAACAGGGTAATGTGAAGAATTGCCAAAATAACCCTAGATATTCTCTTGTAGGTCAAGGCTTACTATTCACTATTTGAAAACTTGCTGGAGAAGGTGGGCTCTGACAGCTGAGTATCTCTGACGTAGAAATAAACAAACACAAAAGAAGGAAAAAGAAACCATCTTTAGCAATTGTCAAAAGAAAGAATGTGAAAGGTGATGAGTGGTGGAATGTATAAAAGGCTGATTTTTCAGCTGCTGAATTACTCTGCTAGCATGTGGTGCTGTGAGAGAAGCAATGTGATATATGAAAATAAAAACATTGACTATCTGAGCTGGAGACTTCATTTCTGAAGCAGAAAACTAAGGGCGCCAAATCCTGTTAAATTTTAATGAGATTTTAGATACAACTCCTTGCGTGTCACTGCTTGAAAAACAACACTTGAGACTGATAACAGCAGAAAGCCTGTGAGTTAACACCTGCAGCCCAGCATGTGGCTTTCAGAGCTGAAATATTGGTTGCTCTGGAAGACACTTTGGTCAGGAACAGTGGGAAGCAATTCTTTTGGCCAAGCCATTCAAACTGCTGTGCAGCTGCTTTTGCTGCCTCCAAGCTATGTGAGCTTACACGGCAAGTGAGAGGACTGGTACAGTCACTGTCCTTCCCCACCCACTCTGTCTTCCAGCCTGCTGTCCTGGAGCTAAGTGGGGAGACATTGAACTCTAGTTGTATGTGAATGGGAAAGTGGAGCTTTGGGGTTGGGTTTTGTTTTAACTTCATTAATCACAGTTTGGTCAACAGGCAATATTTCGGGTTTTGTATGTATTTCAGGGAGGTGTAGAGCTGTAATCATACTATCTTCTCCTTTGGGGGCATGTTTTCTTACCAGGATACTATTTATGTACCAGATCCACCTCTTTTTGTGATGATGGCAAGAAATGAAACATTCCTCCAGTCTTCAGGTGTAGAAAGTAGCAAAATAAGAACATTCAAGTAGATGAGATTTGTGAAAACACCTCTGTTTTTAATAAGTTTTGCAAATGAGCTTTGGCAAGGGCTGAGAATTAAAAGGAGGGGGATAAGAAAGCTAAACTGTTTCAAAACATCGCTTTAAAGGCTTTAAAGTACCAATACTTATTAATTCCTTTGGCATGTATTAGAATAATATTAATTCTGATGAACCAAAATGGCATAAGTGCAGGTGTCACAAGTACTTTTACAGGCATTCAGCTGTAATTTAGCATCAATTAACTAGACCGTTATTTTAAGGTGTTATTTTAATGCATTAAACTTCACAGTGTGTCCTCAGGCAGTTGCTGGAGCTGCTGTTAGCTTCTCTTATCACTCTTCATTTTTCTCTCTAGCTGTTGCTCCTGTTCTCCTGGAGTTGACAGAATGTGCTTCACACAGGCACGGGACTCCTGAAGGGTGGCTGCCAGTGTGCTCTCACCTTCTGCTTAATCTATCTGCAGGAAGCTGCTGCAAGGCAAGGTCCTGCCCCACTCCACATCCCCTCCCTGTATTCTTTTTCCTTCCTTGTAGGACATCTAATGTTTCCAGAGGCAGGATTTTTAAAAATTTGAAAGCAACTTTTGGTCAATTTTGTAACCTTGAAGATGTCTTGTGGGCCACATAACTGCTGCATAGTGCACAGACATGCTACAGGTTGTGTAGCCAGCACTGAAAAACATGGCATTTGTTATTGTCGCTGCTCAGAGCTGTGCAGATCTCACTGGAAAGTTAGAGGCTTTGTTGCTCTGCTAATACCCTGCTATGGGGTTGTGTGGACTTGCCTGTCATGGTGCAGTGAGGAAAACAACTGCTTGTTGAAGAGCTGGCAGGGGAATGTCTGTGCCTCCAACTGCAAAACAGACACAGAAGTTGCCTATTTTATCTCACTCTTCTGGGGAAATCACCTCAAACCAGTTTCTGCCTTCAGCAATTGACTCTCACAGTATAGATATAAAATGCTCAGTATAGCAAAGGCCTCACACAAGTCGCTCAGAGTTTCTATAGTACAAATTATTAATAAGAACCTGATACTGGAGAGTGCAGACTTTTCCTCCATAGAATATCTAAGAGTTAACCTGTTGTCAGTCACTGCTGTAGAGTCCTGCACTTTTTTTGCATGAAAGAGCTTGGGATGGGTGTTTTCAGCTCAAGAGAAAAATAACTGCTGCTTTGCATTTCAAAATCCCTTGGTAGAGGATATCTTGGCTGATGCGCAGGGTAGAGAGGGCTGCAGAGGACAGAGAGCCCTGCAGTCACCTGGCCTGGTGCTTGGGTTCATCTTCATGGAGCCTGAACAAACTCCTTCCACCTTAGGCAGCTCCCACCTAGTGAGCTATATTTCAGTTCATGTGCCAGTCTGTCATGACAGGCAGAATTCCTGTTTGTGAAAAGTGCTGTTAACAAATGCATTCTTTAACCTCTGCCTTCACTTTGCTATTTCCATGCATTCCCTCTGGAAGACAAATTTGTGTGTCCTCTGAAAACGACCTTAATGGTCTACTTTAATGCCTGCAAAAGGCAGGGAAATGACTCCATGGAAGCAGCAGCCCTTGGTCTGGCTCTTCCCAGTGGGGACAGGCATCTGTCAGTCTGTCTCACTTGTCTGTAGCAATGTTTCTACTTGCATGGTTCTACCATGCTGTATATTTTTGACATGAAAGTTCTAGACTGTTTTCTCTCCCCGCTTTACTGGGGAAAGCAATCTTCTGTGCTTTTTGTGTGTGTGCCAGCCATAGACCATGGCAGGGGAGATAATACCTCCTGTTAAAAGCAGCTGATATGTTAAGACAAGATAGCTCCTAGCTCTTTTCTTGGATATCAAGTGGGAACTCCTGCACATTAATCAATGCCTTCAGCATTACCACAGTTAGTCCTCTAAGCAGTTTTTCTGCAGACCAATGAACGCTTGAGTGCTGTTAGACTCTGCCAAACTTGCAAAGTCAAAATTTGCAAAACACGTGGCAATTGCTACCAAAACCTCCAGATTTCAGTAGAACCATCAAAATCAATGAATTCAGGTATAAAATCATAATATTGCTAAGGTTGGAAAAGACCTTTAAGATTATCAAGTCCAACTGTAACCCAACTACCATGACCACTGTACTGCAGTATGTTTTATTTGTGGCACCAGATGCTTTTATGAGTGTGAACAAACAAGTGGAGAACTCTGAAGTCCCTTGTAGAGGATGGAAATATTCATTTACTGATGGGAGAAAAAATTTCACCGATCATCCGCATCATAGAATCAATGAGGTTGGAAGAGACCTCCAAGGTCATCCGGTGCAACCTATCACCCAGCCCTATCCAATCAACTGGACCATGGCACTAAGTGCCTCATCCAGTCTTTTCTTGAACACTTCCAGGGATGGTGACTCTGCCACCTCCCTGGGCAGCCCATTCCAATGGCAAATCATGCTCTCTGTCTTCCTCCTCTCAGTAGTAAACCTTACAGGAGAGCACTGAAACGATTTTGTAAATGAAAATCAGAGATTTAGTGGAGTTACAGATTTTCAGTCACAGTAAAGGTGATGGGGCATATGTCACAGTAGAATTTTTTTTTTGCCACACTCCCCACTTTCATCGTTCATCCCAGATACATGGGCAGAGATTGTGGGTCTCCTTACTCCTCTTCTTGTGCCACAAACACTTTTCTCTTAAACTAGATCAGAATAACTAGTGTTCTTAATCTGCACTTAGCTTAATTTATAGCTTCTGTTTTAGACTTCAAGGAATACCTATAACCATGAAGTTTGTCATTTTCCATCAGTCTGATAATTATACTTTTCTCTATGGTGTACTGCTGCATTTAGTTATAAATATATGTTTTAGGACAAGAGGAAACAACCACAAATGGCCCTAAGTTGCACCAAGGGAGATTTAGGTTGGATATCAGAAGAAACTTGTTTTCTAAGAGGGTTCTTAAAACACTCCCAGAGAGGTGTTTGAATCTCCGTCACTGGAAGTGTTTAAAAGATGCAGGTGTGATGCTGAGGGACATGATTTAGCACCAGCCCTGGTACAGTTAGATAATGGTTAGACTTGGTTGTTAAAGATCTTTAAGATCATCAAAATGATTCTATGACTCAATGATTTTGCTTAGTGCAGCTAAAACAATTTTTGTATGCTGTATTTTTTTCATCTTAATCAATTGGCATTCTTTAAAATATTTTGCAATTTGTGTTTTGCGAAGAGGAGATGATTGGTGGTTCTTGGTGGTTTTGTTTGGTTATTTTTGGTTTTTTACCCCATATCCTGTTCCCTTGATAAGAACGTCAGTTCTGTTGGACATTGCTTAACCTCACTGCTGTTCACCAGGCTGGGACTTTGATCTACCATCTGGGCTGTGCATTTGACTGTGTTTTCTGCGCAGTGATGTGGACTGAGATGCTTTAAAATGATGGACTTTTGTGTTGTTTTGCATGAATATTGAATCAGTCACTTAGTAATGAAATGCAGTGGCTTTTCTTTATGCCCTTCAGCTTGGCTTTCACACAAGAATCTTCTGTGATGTGCTTGCTGAAGTATTTTAGATTCGTTTTTGTAGACCAGCAATATCTCTTTCAATAATGTCATCTCTCCACCTCCCTGGCTATGAGATTCCTCCTGTTGGACTTTTGTAGCCAAACCAGGCTGACACTGTGGGATTTGTGAGGATTTATTGCAGCTGGAACAAAGTTGTTACCTTCCATCTTTTGTCTTTGTGAACATCAGAGAGTTGCGAGTCCCAGCAAGTGAGGTACCAGTGAGTGAGATTTGATTAAGGGTTCCCATAAAACCAAACTGGCAAGTCCAGTTGTTCTAGCTTTGTGAATTGTGTCATGAGCTTTCTCAGACATCTAAACTGAGCAGCAACTGCTGTTTGACTGTCTCCTTTTGACCCAGGTTGCTTCTGCACTTCTTGCTAGTCCCCATAGGTGCTAAAGCAGTAGCTGTCAGTATACTTCATGATTTCTGAAAAGAAAAAATTCAGGTAGTGAAACACTGGGAGGTAACATTAGTGTGGAGATCACAAGTGGCAATCACTACTCTGGTTATGGCTTTCAGAAATCCTGAAGTAGCGTAAGTGCTCAAGAGGTCAGTCCCTGGCATTTATGAGGGCAATGTGTGCAAGTAATTCAGTATGTTATACAAATATGCTGATACCTAAGGCACAGGGTGCAGAATTAAGGGATTTCCTCAGTTTGTTGCTTGAAAGCAAAACTGATCTTTTGTTCAATTTCTGATACATGTAGTCAGCTGAGATATTATTTCTTTATTTTGATGTTGGGCATAGTATGTGTGGTAATACTGCCTGGCTGTCTCTTTTGTTCTGTTCAGGTTTTGATATTGCTTTCGCTGTGGTTTCTGAGTACCTCCCAACCATGTGTTAAGCAATATGACTAGCATATGTCTCATTTCATTTCTTCTCCAGCCCTTGGAGATGAACCTGGTTTGGATATATTTTGCTAGTTAAGCTTTTTTTATTACTTTTTTTTTAATTTCTCAGTGTTTTTGAGCTACAGATGTGTCCATTTAAGCTGGTAAAATGCGACCTCAATAATGTTAATCTTTGCTGTGTATTTGGAGTTGCCCTTCTTAAGGGTTAATCCTGAGGCATACTTAATACCCACAACTCCTCATATCTTCAAGAGCGGGCAGTGGGTGCTTGACATCTCTCAAATTCAGTTCCCAAACTTCATACCACCCCACAGCAAATTTGCTGTGATGCTTTCATTATGCAACATTCATGAGATGTAAAACTGCCTATTGTTCTGAGGGCTTGTTACAGTTCACTGAGAAGAAACCAGCTATGAGGCTTTGTCTGTGAGGAACTGGTGAGGATGCTTGTCCTATTTGTCAAAGTCAGTAGAATTGTACTTCCCTCATTTTGTAAATAGTGCTGGAACATGTGCTACAACTGACTGAAAACACTTGGGTGGAGAAACAACGTTGTGGTCCTGTGCAGGTCTTTCAAGTCAGCTCTGTGCTTATGTTGTCTTATTTACAAGTTCAACAACTTTAAAAGTGCAGTTGTTAGAACTTTTACGAACAGAAATACACACATACTCTGCCCAGCCCTGTGAGATTGCAGAGTTTGAAGTTGTAACAGCTTACATTATAGTGTCAGGACAGGTGATACCAGGGGAAAATCATAGACTCACAAAATGGTTGGGTTGGAAGGGACCTCTGGAGATCATCTAATCCAACTGCTCTGTTAAAGCAGGGTCACCTAGAACAGATGTGCTCAGGATCACATCCAGGCAGGTCTGGAATCTCTCCAGAGAAGGAGACTCCACAACCTCTCTGGACAGCCTATTCCAGTGCTCTGTAACCTTCAAAGTTAAGATGATTTCCTTATGTTTAGGTGGAACTTTCTGTGCCTGGATACACTGAAAAGAGTCTGACCTCATTTTCTTGACACCTGTCTTTCAGATATTTATAAATATTGATAAGATCTCTTCCTGTCTTACTGATACTCAGCTTGAAATAGACTACAGGGAACTGTGCAGGTCTTAACTTTCTGATTAAACACTTTTATTTGGATGTCCGTGGTGATGGGAGAGATCTTGAGTGGGTGTAGGTCACCCCACCTCTCATTTGTTGCTGCATTATGGTAGCTTTCAAGTTGTTTAAAAAGATCACTGAGCTGTTGGCTCTCTGTGGTTGTTCTTGCACCAGTTGACTGTGATCCTTGGTACTGAGTCACATCACTGCCACTTACCTTGAATTACACCAGGCTCAGTTGTGCGTCTGTTACTGACATGTGTGATGGTTTCCCCCATCTTACCCTTGGGCAAGTTGGGCAACCCTGAAGAGGACTGTGGGGATGCAGAGGTCCTTGGGGAAAGCAGCATGCTATGCTGGGCAGGAAAGTGTGGAGGTCTTTGGGCAAAGATCTTCCTGACTCTGAAGGAAGAAGAAGGGGATTTGATGAGAAATTGGCATGTGCCAGCAGGAAGGGACAACATTAATGATGGTGTCCAGATGCAATGCAATGATGGGGAGCCAATTTATGTCTTGGTTATGATGCAAAGCCATGAATGTTTTCTTTGGGCTTTGTAACTATGTAAACAGTCTGCAAGATTTCTCTACTGGCAGCTTAGTTCCAGCGTGTGTTTGGTGCTCAGAGAGGTCTCCAGGAGCAGCACCAGGAAGATGCTGAATTTCAATCAGCCACCATGACTTTCATTCTTGTTTATGAGCTAGATCAGGGTCATGATGTAAAGGTCCAGAAGATGACAGCTAACACTTAGTCACATAGAGAGGTCTGGATGTGCAGCACCTCTGTGAAGAGCCGTTGGAGATGTATCTGCTGGAGTACTTCTTTGAGCCCATCACTTACTGACACTGAATTTAACTGAAAGCTAAGCTTTGGGGCATGGATGTGCTCTTCACGTACCTTACAGAAATGGAGCATAAACAAGACTATGTAGGGAAAGGTTTTGTCTTTAAAGAGTACTTACCTCCTACTGTCTTTACATGGATCAAGCTATGATTTGAAAATCTCAAACAGCTTGCTGCTGTTAGGTGGAAATCCCTTCCCTGGAGCTGCAACTTGTAACTTTCTGTCTGTAAGATATCTCCTTATATGCATCAATACCTCAACTAACAGGCACTGCCCATGGGACTGTCCAAGCACAGACAACTCTGTCTTTTTGGTCTCTCCTGGGGTCTGGGACAGCTCACTGGTGTATGCACAGTACTGGCTTCACATTTAAGTTCCTCTCTGCACAATCTAAAGGTGCATTCAGAAATGTTTGCCATGAGACTGAAGCACAGGAAGGAGGAGCCCTATTGCTTGACAGTCTGTCTACCTGGGAGACCAGCACCAACATAAAACTACCACAGACACAGAAGGAACCTGCAGCACCTTCTCAGGGACTTCTGGTACCACTTTCCCATGGTTCTGTCAGTGCTGTTATCTGTGCACGTGCTGGTGTGCTACAGAAAGTCTGCATTTCAGATGAAGTCATTCAGTCAGCATAGCCTGGATTGTTTTCTTTCCAGTTAATGTGTTCTAAAGGCTCAAAACTGTGCATATTCTATTGCAGATATTCCAGATATTCTTGGCTTTGCAATGTGGAAGCTGGAAATCAGTTTAGTAATTTGTCTATGGATGTGCTGAAGGATGTTGTCTTTTTATTTTTCAAAGATCAGCAACATGTTCTAGTTTAGCAACTTATTTTTTTTCCCCTCCCTGTGCTTCAGATTTCTCATTCATCTGATATCCAAAGATACCACCTGAGACTTAATTGGAATATATTTTGTTTTGGAGAGGCTATAAAATGCTATTTGGTTATGTGGCAATACTGTTATTAAGCAAAACTCATTCTTCATGTGCCTTGTTAAGAATCCTGTCCTCTTGAAGTAAAGAGCAGTCATGAGTTGTTGGGGTCTTCATAAAGCAGCAGCGTCCATGTGCTTGGGGGCTGGCAGAGCACAGAGCATGAAGGGCAGTCCAAGTGTATTTGTGTGTTTGACTGTGTGGCTCAGAGTCTTCCCCTAGCTGTGCTGTAGCTGGAATCAGAATGGAAATTTTTTGTGCTCTGTGGCTGTATGTAGATTTCCCAGCATGGATAATTCATGAGGTTTCCTCACAAACTTCATGATAGGGAATATTTTTTTGCCAAGAGTGGCGCTTTATGAAAAATCTGACTCAAATTAAAAAAAAAAAAAAACAAAAAAAAAACCCAAACAAACAAAAAACCAACACCACAAAGCATGACCTCACACAATAGAAAACAAACTCTTCATGATAGAGAAAATACACAACCCAAAGCATTAAACTCTGGAAGACACATACATCAGGTATGTACAAATCATACAATAACTTGGCTATTTGAGGGGTTTAGAGTAATGTCTTTAAACCTTGTGATTGGGGTGCTCTGATTGTTCTCAGGGTCTTGAAAAAGAGACTTTGTGTTTTAAGAATTATTTTTTTTCCCTAATTCTTGGGATTAACCTTTCTGAAATACCTGCTGCCTGTCTAAACACACAGCTTGATGCTCTCCACTGGCTCATTCTCCTTTAGTAAAAACAATCAAGGTATGAGTAGAGTGAAGCAGGAGGACAGGATTAGATCTGACGGATTCAGACTGGTGAATTAAGTGGCCCTTCTCCCCCCCACCCCATCCCATAGCAGAGGTGATTGTGAAGTGCAGCATTTCAGTCACTGATGTTGTAGCACCTGAGAGGTGACAAGGCAGTGTGATGGGGACACCGTCCCTCCAAGCAACAACCTGTCACTGTGGCTCTTGAACTCTGTAGGCATGTGGCCATTGTCTCGTCTTAGAGGAAACCTATCCAGTGGGACGGCAGGCAGATGCTCTGTGCCAGCTGTGCTCATCTCTGAGAGTCTTGCCTGACTTCTCGGCAAGACTGTGTGTGAAATAGGGTTGTTTGGTGTCCTTTTGAAAACTGGGCTGAAACCAACCCCTGTGGCAGATCTTGCTGATTGCCTATATTTACTGCATGGATATATTCTCATTGTATTCCTTTGATTCTGAGCGCTGCAATCAAAGGATAATTTTAAAAAGAAAGAGCAGTGTTACCCATTGCTGAACAAATAATGAGAGACTGCTAGATGGGAATGATAAGTGCTAGGAGACTGACTTTTGGAAAAAAAATTGTTTCAGGAATTAAGTAGGTTTAATGAATTCTGTCTTTCAGAACTCTCAGATACAGCTTTAAATAAAAAAACTTCATCTAACATGAGAAATAAGCAAGAATGTAGTATACAAGCCCATACAGAAATCAAGTTGAACTTCTGGATTATGTGCCTAGAGGTGGTGGTCTCTGTTCATTCATTCAGAATTCCTTTTATTTTCCTGTGTGACCTTACCATGAACACTGATGAAGTGGGATCTGCCTACACGGAACATATTGCAGCTCCAGTGCCAAAGGCAGTAGCAGCATCTATCCACTTTCATATCTGAATTTGTTTGGGGGATGGGGGAATCCCTTCCCTTTTGGTTAGCAGATGTCTGTCTCCTGCATTCCTGCAGCTCCCCAAAGTGATCTCTGCCTAGGGCTGCATAAAGCCTAGAAACTGGGAAAGGAGGAGCAAGGATTATCACTTCTGAACAGAGATGTAGTGATGGCCTTGACCAAGTGCTTTGATTCAGGTTACCTCCTACCCTTGGTATCTGGCACCCATAGGACACAACTGTGACAGCAATGGATTTTAAAACACTAGTGGTTACTGACATGCATGTCCCCCCTTGCAGAGTACGTCAAGGGAAGGAGGGCAACCTCAGTAGATGGGAAGAGGAAGCAGTCTGCAGGCCAGAATAAATGTTTGAGTGCTGTGCTTGTAAATGAGAGCAGGTGGTGAGAGTGGTGGTGGCCCCATGGGCACTTTCACCAGACCAGCAAGCTTGTAATGGGTGCTGATTTCCAGTGTTTCAAGAGAATAATGGCTTGTGATTTAAGGTGTTACTGTAATGGTTTTGGCTCAGAACAACATGCCACAATCCCACAAGCTTAATTTTGTTTGTGACTGTTCCTAAAGAGTTACCACTGCCCGTATCTGGAATACAGCATGCTCCCCATCACTTCTGTTGTAGTGGATGTGGGTGTCAGGGGGCTAGGGTCCCTTCACCAGCTCTAACCCAGGCCAATGGGAGAGTTGGGATCCTCATGGTCCTGTTCATGAGCTGTCTCTGGCACTGGTGAGGTGCTGAGAGCAGAGCAGAGCTGAGCTGAGGTACTGTCTCGTTCTACCTCACTTTATTGAGCACCAATTCAATTCACTCTGGCTTATGCTTCCCTCCAGAGCCAGCCTTCATTGTGTGGGTTTGTCAGATCAAGGACTCTCCTCTGGGGGATGGGAGAGGCAGAAAAGGGATTTTGTGCTCCTTTGTTGGATGGACAAATGCAGCCTGATGAAAGGAGCCATATCCCAGGCCACAGTCAGCCTTCAGGAACTTTGCCCAGCGTAGGAGTGCATAGGGCTCACAAGTCTCCTGCTCTTGCCTTTAGACAAACTCTGGAGTGGCAGCATTTCGGGAGACCTATTAATGCTCCACCAGCCCTGCAGTGATTTAGAAACTGTTTTGTGGGCACGAAATTGCAGATGACCACATATGACTGTGCCCGAAAGGGTGAAGTCTTTTCTGGCATAGCCTTTGGCTGCAGTGTTGAATGGCAACCCTCAAAGCGCCGTGCATTTGTTTAGAGAGAGGAGGTTAATTGTGTGGCAGACAGGCATCCTGCCCATCCTGGGACCTCATTGTCTGTGGTGGTCAGGCAGGCTCCCGTTGTCCCTCCCAAGGGGAAGGCTGAATCTTAGAAAACAAACTGTCTGCTACACAAAATTGAGAGGAATAGGCAGGGTTTGGGTGTTGAATTGGGTTCCCCCCACCCTGCCCCAAGTGGCAAGGTTCTGCATCTGCTGGGCTGAAACTACCTTGTGATCTTAATGATGTGAAGGTTCAAAAATTAAATTCTAGCAGCAATTGATGTGAAAGATGTAGTTTCTTCAATAAGGGAAAGATGATGAAAAGTAAAGAAGGATGAATAGATTATTGTTTTTATTAAAGTTATTATGGAGAAAGAAATCGTTCTCATGAACAGGCTTCCTTTTCTTATTCCCATCCTCTCCATAAATCATTGCCACGGTGTCAGTTAATACTGTTTGGGGATCTTGTGCAGGAATGTTTTAGATTGGAAGAAAGAAATTCATATAATAAAACAAACTGTCTCTGCAATTGCTGTAAGGGTTACTGTAGTTTAGAGAAAGTAAAATATTTACCATCTGATTCACATAATAGGTAAGATAAAGATTGAATGCTAAGGTGGGGAGAACAGCCTGAGGGCATGAGCCACTCCTATCAATGCCAACCGGGATTAATGAGCAGCTTTTGCTCCTACTCGATTTTCTTTGCTTTGTACTTGAAAGTCTTTGCTGCAATAACTTCAAACTATAATTAGATTGAGTGGAAAACTGAATTATCTGCAGAGAACTACTCTGATCACGAATGAGGTGCATGAGCTTTATTTGTCCACCCTAAGCATGTGTCACCTTCAACAAGCAGCAAAATAAATGCTGGAATTATTAAAATAAAAGGAAGATCTGTCTTAGGACACATCTGGGATATAGAGATACAGCAGTATGAGTCTAGAGAAGGACAGAGTGTCATGAATTCTTAAGTATGACAGACTTAAGTGAACAGCTTTGATAAGAAGCTTTGACTGGCAGCATGAATTGAAGAACAGTCTTTACCTACCCGAAGTTGCAGCACGTACTATTGGGATGAATGGATTTCATTGAACAGTGTTCTTTGAACTTAATGAAGCAACAGAAAACCCACTTTGTGGGCTTGTAAGAGCAGTGGGTTTTTTAATCATCTTGGTTTCTTTTCAACATGCATATTTTTTCATCTCACCTTTACGCTCTATGTAATGCTCTCATAGTTTTGGTAAAGAATTCGGTAAGGCTGTTAGACTAATGTGTAGAGTCTCAGCATCCCTGTCTCTGGCACTTGTCATTAAAGGTATCTGATGTTGTTCAGCAGTTTGAGAAGATTGACCTGTAATGCAAGTGCTCTGGAAACTTTGCAGATGTCTCTAGACGCTGTACTGTGGTGCTGAACTCCAGAGGCTCAAGGGAACAGAACTGTGTTTGAGATAAACTGAACTAAATGTCCAGAGAAGTCCACCTTGCAAAACCATGCTCCATAACCATGCTCCCTAGGGAAGCTTTGCCCACAAGTAATCCAATTTTTGTTTTAAATGAGCTTGGGTCAGCTATGAGCTGTAGTCTACCCTGGCTTTTCTCTGACAGCAAACAGAAGGAGGACCACCAGCCTTTAAAGCTCGCACTGCATGTTCCTCTTCCTCTCTGTTAGCACTGAAGAAAAAAACCCAACAAGCAAACAAAACTCAANTTTTTTTTTTTTTTTTTTTTGAGGTGGGGGGGTGGTGGTTGTGGGGGTGTGGAGAGAGGTGCGGTGCAAGTGTAAGTTGTTAAAGGGAAGCTGAAAAATAGGTTTGGTACGCTGTTTTCCTTTGTGGTGAGACAAGCTGGAAGCAGGTCTGGGTGCTGACTGCAGTGTCCCTCTATCCGCAGCTCCTGCCAGCAGCAGTGTAGTGCCAGAACTGGTGCACTGCTGCAGACTTGGGCTAAGGTCTTGGACATGATCTGGCAAATAAGGGCAGAAATTTTACAACTGAATGAAATGTGAAGTCTATAAACTTAACGGAGCTTGCATACTGAATTACAAAGGAATAAATTTCCCTCTTAAAAAGAGAAATTGTCTCACTACTGACTTTCTCCAGTGTTTTACAAGGTTATTAAGGAAATTTCTGAGCATGTTTTGGCACTGTTCACATTCTCCAGTCTGTATTCATATCTTTTTAAATTTCCCTCAACACTTAATTTTTTCTTGGGGCATCTCCTGTGGCTCCCTTTTTGTATTAAGCCCCTAGGAAGTTGACAGCATCCTTAAAACTTCAGATGTGTTTGTAGAAAAGACTCTTGTTGGGATATATGAGTGTCATCAGATATGAAACTGAGTATGACTGACTTCTCATCTTGAGATCCACTTACCTTCAGTTGAAATGAGACCAGTTGTCCTCCAAAGAATCCTTTGAAGAGTTTCTCTTGCGTGCTCAGATGAGATACCTGCAGGTGTTATGGTTGGAAGCCTAAGGGTAACAGTCATGTCATTTGTCACTGTGCTTGTTTTACTTCTTAAAAAGGAGGGTGAAATGCAGGATCAAAACTACCTCACTTGTTTTTTCTTTGGCTGCCATCACAAATGCCCTTTTAATGGACTAACCAGTGGCGATAATGGCACCTACATGTTACCCAAGCAAAGGCAGCGTTAGCACTGTATTCAAAACTGAAGTCCATGCAACCTGTATTGTGTGACTTACGGGTCCTTAATGCAACGTGCAACTTGCCCTTTGAGGAAAAAAGCCCAGAACAACAGGATCTGTAGGCATTGTGGGTGTCTGTGTAGAAGAAGGTGAAAATGATGGTGTGTTTTGTAGCCCAGTAAGCGCCAACTACTTCTGTCCTCTGAGGAGGAGCAGGGTGTTGGATGCGGTACAAGTGCATGGTTTAGGGGCTGCCGCCACTGGTGAGCCAGCATGCAGTTGTGAATAGCCCCATTCACTTCTGGTCTCTCATGGACTTGGTATTTCCTATTCTCTTTCAGTCCAAGTTCAAATATCAAAGGTCAGCAAAAGTTCGTGTTACTATTTTACCACAGGAATGTTATATGGTTATTGGAAAATAATAAGAAATAGGAGGGAATGAAGTTCTTTTTAATACCTTGTTTCCTTCAAGGAGGCATCAATTGTTCTCAGAATGTCTCTGGTGAGTTTACTGCAATAGTCTTGGTCAGAATGCTCTTACACACCTTTATAAATCTTCCAGTCACTGTGCTTGCTAAGCTTTACCACACTGTTAGTTTTTAGAGTTTACTTGATTTCCACACACCCCCCCTTGTTTGCCCTGACCCTCCTCTGTGGTAGGGCAGAAACAGGGAAACTCTCATACAGCTCTGGTAATAAATTTTAGTCTCTTAAAACCAGCAGAAAAGTTGAATTAAAATAAATAGGGAGAGCAAACACTTGTTTTCTCAGGAGGCAGCAGTAGTGTTCTTCTCCTTGCTCTTATGTTCAGTGCCTTTGGATGCCTATGAATATACTGGACTATTATGTCCATTTAACATGCTTGGCATGGAAAGTTGAAAGAGAGGGCTAACCTCAATACCCATAGGTTTCTGACTTACCTTCAGCCACAGAATCTACCTCACCCCATTCCCCATCAACTGTGGTAGGAAACCTCAGTCCCCTGCTTAAACATGACTGTCATTGTGTGGCTTTGTTTGAGAACACAATACAAACAGGAGTAATGGCACAGAGGTGAAGTGCACAGCTCAAGTTGTAAAGTCCTTGTAGAGAAATGAGCTAAATGCTCCATTTTGGTATGCTACCTGGCACTACAGACCTGACCTGTAGCAGGGGTTTCCTAACAACAATTAGTCACTTTAAAGCCTTCATCACAAACAACTGAAATAATGTAGATTTCATGAAAACAGAAAGGCATAAAAGTCAATGGGATAGAAGGGCAAAACCGAAAAACTGAAAGGCAGTCTGTGCCCTAGAGGAGTGCAGGGGAGAACTGGAAAGGAAATGAACCAAGAAGAGAAAATAAGAGCAGAGTTTAAAGGAATAAAGAGGTGAGTAAAAGACAGAAAAAAATAAAGAATTTAAAAATGTGAGCAGGAGAATGTAAAACTGTATAAAGAAAAGCAGAGAGATGGGTGGAGACTTTATTTGCACATTCGTTGTGTGTCCTCTGTGCAGTACTATACAAATAATGTATATGATAAGATCCTGCAGACAGACAAATTGTGGTTTCCTGCTGGTGTCCACTGAGTGACCTTAGTGGCCATGGGCAAGACCCTGGAGGCCACCCCAGCAGATACTCTGGTGTGTCAGAGTAGAGCAGCACACAAACCAAACATCCACACTATATACATGTTTTGATGGCTTTTACCACGGACAATTTCTGACTTGTAGACAGAATCCCTACCAGCAATGGATGAATTTCTACTGTGCTCCTGTGCACATCTCTCAGCTGAGTTTCAACCAAAAGGAATCCTCTTTCTGTGCTAGGGGGAGGGGGGCAGCAAATAATGGGGAGATCATCTCTGAAGCATGCCTGCCTCCAGACTGCACCTTTGGCATAGACACACACTGAAATACCCACTGGAGAGCTGCCATTTTCGGCAGCTCAGCTGGACTAAGCAACTAGAATTGACTCTGCAGCTATTGGGTTTACCTTCCTTTACATCCCTCAATAACTGGAGTCTTTAAGACCCTGAGTGTGACAAACTGTCACACTATTGACACATCAACCACTGTGTTAATGCAGGATAGGTGGGTTTTCTCTACTGCAAAATCAAGGACCTGATTTAGGAAGAGATAAAGTTAGGGATAGTGCTGAACACAGAGTACTAGCTCTGAATAATGTGTTGTGTAAATGATCTCTGCACTTGCCCACGGCCCAGTGATAGAGCATGCAGATGTAAATTTGGAAGGTTTGAGTAGGGATTAGAAAATCTTGCATGGCATTTGAACTACCAAGTCCTGAAGTTAATTCTCTTCAAGCTGGTGGACATTTAGTAGTGGTGTACATGCATGCACTATTGTAGACTGCAGGAGTTATTTTTTCTCTAAAGGTCACTCCCTGCCACTCAAACCCAACGAAACCAAAAGTAGAGAAAGAATTCAAGCTTTAACTAATATCAATTTGGTCAGGTGAGCAAAACTGGCCTCAAAGTGGTCTTTGGAATATTGCTTGCTTAGTATTTGTTTTCTGGCACCATATAAAAGTGCCAGACACCTATGGCTTGTAAGATTTTTCTTTTTGTTTTCCTAAGGATGCTTGAGCTACAAAATTCTAAAGCTTCTGGACCAATAGTTTGGGAATGGACTTGTGTACAGCTACCCTCAAAATCTCCAGACTTACTGCCCATTCTCCAGTTTGACGGAGGCTCATCTTAGGAAGGAAATGTTTGAAAGCAAAACAAAAAAATAACACTTCTGTGTAAAAATTCTCTGGAATGAAAGTTTGTTTTTATTTCTGTGGGTGTGGAGCCCAGGGATCAGAGACAACAATATTCCCTGTTATTTAAGTCTCCTCTTTTTGAGAATTGCCCCAGTTCAGCTTGATTTCCAGTCCTTAAAAGTAACTTTTATTAATTTTTGTTTGTTTGTTTATTTGCATAAGATGAACAAGAAACTTTAAGGCAAATATCATGTGTTGGGTTTATCCTGGACTCTGCCAAATTCATTTCCTGTCCTGGTCATGACTTTTCATTTTTTTGAAGCTTATTGCAAGTCAGGTCACATAGTCCTGTCTCATTTCTTTTTGATGGGCCTGAATAAATCTCTCTCAGACTGAGAGGTATAATGACTGCACCCAACTCACTTGTCACCTCTGCCTGACTAGCTCTGTAATCATGCAGGACAGCAAATCTCCAGGGAATATTGAATGTTTGCTTCCTGGGTTCCCATTGTGGTGATAGTGAGACTCAGCGTTTAAAATGCCCTCTTGAGCTTTGTGTCCCATTTTCTCCCAAAGTGACCTTCTCTTGAGCGTCCTATTGGCCTCTGCTGGGTATGAAGTGTTTACTACTTCTAATCCAGTGGTTTGGAGCAGATTTGGCTGTTTATGCCAGGCACAAAGTGTCCATATGTCCGTGTGTGTGTATATAGCAAGAACACCTCCAAACTACTGATTTGCATTTTGGTGAGGCCTATTTCTCCTGCATTGTCTGCATTTGTGGAATGGCATGGGGAACCAGGGTCATCTCCAAGCAGGGATATGGAAGGAAGAGTGGAAAACCTGCCTCACCTTACACTAATTGGCCTTCACAGTGACTGACTTCATGGAGGGATTAGGGAGCAAATGGCCACTGTGACTACATATTTCATAGGCTTCAGAGGGACAAAAGATATAACTGGACCTGCAACTATATTGATTGGGAGCAAGGCTCTGCTATCTTTTTAGTGTCTTTTCAGCCCAGTTGTAACTAGCTGTCTATGAGCAGTACTTTGGGAACACTAATATGTTTTCTAACACATCTCAGCACTACACTGCCTTGGTGCTTAGTCTAAATTTACTTATTCTAGTTGTTTTCATCATATTCTACTTCCTTTATAAGACCTTCTATTCTTTCTGCGTTGCTCTTGCCTCTCCTGTGAGCTAGCCCAGTTTCTGTCTGGGATGTGCTGTAAGAGAGCAGCTCATGGGGGCTCACACCAGGCTATAACCTGCATTTTCTCAGTGCTATTTCAGCTCTGGTTTGGCAGGTTATGATGTTGGGGATGGAATCCTAACAAGAGACTGCTCTGATTAGACGGCATTATGAGCACAAGATGCCACACTGAGTGGAGATGAGCCATTGAAGATACCTGCAAGATACTTGTGCGGCATTTCCTCTTTTAATAAATAGTATAGGGGGCAGTTCACTGACAGCTATTTCCTATTGTGCTCTATGATTAACGGCAAAACACTCTGCTGGCCTCTGTCACCCATTTATATGGAGCAAACTAAACTACTAAGAGCAGTCTTTGATTATAATAGCTCTGAAAATGAGGGAGCAAGGGAGTGCTACATCCCATAACTGCTAGCTTTTAGGTACCATCATCTTTTTCTCATCAGACTCACTGGCAGGCACAGCTTTAGTTAGAGCTTTCCTGCCTTGACAGGTCTCTGCTTCATCCCTAGGAGAGGGAATATTGTCCAACCACCACCATGATCTTGCCATTGTTTGAGGAGCGGCAAGCCCACACCACAGCTTGAACTCCAGGAATCAAGCTGAATTCCCAGCAAGATGCATCCAAAGGGAGGGAGATGTTTCTCCTGTTCTAGTCTACGGGCATATGAACACGTATATGCTCAAAATACCAACACAAGTTACTCTTTTCCCTAGTGAAAATCTACCCCGTTCTGGTATAGCACAAATGAAATTTATTTCATCACTTGACTGTAAAAGTGCTGCTTACATTGAAGAACAAGTGTCTGGTTTGAATCGGGACCAGACTGCTGGTGACCAGAGGTTTTGCAGTATGACAGCTGTCCATCTGCATCCAGTATGTGCTCTTGATTTATTGACCCCACTCCAGTTTCTAGCAGATAGCCTCATCACAGAAGTACTCAGCTGGTGATGTTATTAGTAGACTTGGATGGGAAGCCAGGGAATGGCACAACCTGGAGCCTCGGAGGCTTCTGGGCATCAGAAGCAGTCCCTTTGGACCAGGGTTAAAGCTGAGCAGGGCAGAGAGTTTGATTTGATGCCACCTGTGCTTAGCATCCTAGGTATCGTTAACTTCTCTGCTAAGTGCCGCCGGTACGCCTTCAGGGGAAGGTGTTTTTAAAAGCAGTGACTAACGTGTTGAATTTCACTGTGCAAAAACTTTTACTGTATTCCTAATATCATTCATCTCTCTGATACTTCTCTAGCAGGGCTTATATCAAACTTAAGTAACTTGAGTCAAGCTTTCATCTGGAGATCCTCCCTTTACCCCAGTCCCTGTTAGATCATGTTTTAAGTTTCCCCTTTGGCTGGAGGTTGGCGCAGCACACTTGTGACTGCCAACTTGTTCCAGGAACAAGAATGCTGAAGCTAAATCTGTTTTATCAGTCTCTTGGTGGTAGAGTATTTCTCAGTGAAAATGTGTTGTTTTGATTTTCCCTCCTTCTGAAAATTCCTCTATGGTTAACTTTTCCATGTTGGATAGCCAGCCTTATTTTCCAAGCATACATACCACAAATGGTCCTGCTCTGTGTAATTACAGTGCTGTAGACTCTTGCGAGGAGCTAGGGCCTGGTGCTTCCAGCACTCTGTGTTGGGGGCACAGGGACAGACTTTTTGTGCAGTGGGACTTAATGGAAGAAGTGTCTGTGATGCCACACATGCAGAGTGGAGGGAAAACAGCCATTTCCACTTCAGTGTTTCATCATCAGTGAAACTAATTCCAGACCCTTGATTGAGAAGTCTCAACTCTTTGTCCTTCCCTTTTTTTTTTTTTTTTTTTAATCTTAAGAAATGTGCAAGCACCCACACACATACACAGAGTCAGTTTTCAAGTCCTAACAGGAAATGTGTAATCTGCTTGAAGATTAAAGTGCCAAGTGCTTCTCTTAAGATTTGGAACCTGACGCGGATGTGATTATGAATTAGAGATTGCGTCGTGGTATCAGTGGAGAAGAAAAATAAATGTGAAAATAGAAAGGTACTGACTCCTAGAGTTCTGCAACCATCTTAAAACAGATAGGGGAAGCCTAGAAGTTTTGTATCTTAGGGAATGTGTGGAAGTAAAGCCAGAGTGTTATAAAAACACATTTTTCACTTTTGCTAAGATATTCTGATAGGGAGAAAAGTACCAGTTTGGCATAAAATGTTGCAGACCAGATGTCTGAACATGTGTCCTCAATACCAAAGGTTAAAGGAGTACTAAGTAAGTTTTCAAAGAGAAACTCCTTACTGCTCCAGCTTGGTGGGAAAAATGAACCATCCCCACTCCCAAAGGAAGGGTAGCAAGTGAAGATATCTGCATTTCACTATAAGCAGATCTGCTGCTTTTTGAGGAACAGAGTGCAGTGCCTGCCAGATTATCCCAAGTTTACTCCTACTGCCAGAAGTTAAAAATAAACCTTGTCAAAAAGTGCTCTGTCAGAGTAGAAGGTTTGAACCTGTCTTACAAAATTGGAAGCAAAGAAACAAAATGGAGAGAAAGCAGATTAAGGTGTTGTCCCTGGTGACAGCTCTGCTCATCACTCCTGGATTTTGATCCCCACTGCTGGACGCTTGCCCGGCTGCCAGTTCAGATGGAGCTCATGTTCTTCCACTGAGAGTGGCTTTTCAGAGTGCAGTGAGCAGCTCTGCAAGCTTACTGCAGTTGTTTCCTAGCTATAGCCCTAGTCTATATGTTGTACAAATCTTAAAAGTAACTCCCTTAACGTTTCTCCCTTACTATTACTGCCCATGTTTCAGAGTGTGCCCGTTGCCCCTTGTCCTGTCCCTGGGCACCACTCAGAAGAGACTGGCTCTGTCTTTGTGCCCTCCCCTCAGCTATTTGTACACTTTGAGAAAATTCTCTTGAGCCTTCTCTCCTTGCAGCAGTGATTGCCATGAGGCTGACTGCATTCTGAATGTAATTGGACTTGAATCAACATGCTTGTTCATCATACTAGTATCTTGATGAACTGGACCAAAACCTAACATGATGCTTAATTCTGTCATGTGGACAAGGTCCAGGAAAATAAGGGAAGCAAAAAATCTTTGTTTTAAGGATGGATTCAGGTTAGGTCAGGATGGAAAGGTCTGAGAGAAACCTTGAGTATGGTAGTGCTCTGCTAGCAGCTTTTGCCAATCTTGCAGTCAGCTTTAGGGCTCTGGATTGGTGCTTTTCTTTTTAACTGAGATTTACAGATAGCATTGTGTTGGAAGAGACCATCAACGATTTTCTTGTCCAATACTCCTGCAGTCAACAGGGACACCTCCAACTAGATCACACTGCCCAGGGCCACATTGAGTCTGATCTTGAATGTCTTCAGGGGTGAGGCTTCAACCTAATCCCTGAATCCCAAGCTGTTCTAGTATTTTACCATTCTCATTGCAAAGAACTTCCTTATGTGTAGCTTAAATATGCCCTGCTCCAGTTTCAAACCATTGCTGCTCATCCTATTGCAACAAGCCCTTCTAAACAGTCCTTCCCCAGGCTTCCTGTAGGTCACCTTCAGATATTGAAATGCAGCTGTAAGGTCTCTCCAGCCTAGAGAAGAGAAGGCTTTCAACAGCCCCAATTCTTTTAGCCTCTTTTCATAGCAGAGGTTCTTCAGCCCTCTGAAACATGTTTATGTTGGCTGAAGCACTTTTGTGCTAATCCCCTTGTCCTCCTTGCAACACCCGCCTGTCTGCTCAGGGGCAGTTCAGCATGCAGTTAATGTAGGAGTGTGGCCACGCATACAGGTGTGTATGAGCAGACACTGATGGGGTACATGCAGACCCTCCACACCTCAACTTACCATAGCCTCCAGCATTTTATCTCATGACAGGTATATCACATCTGTGTTATCTTAATGGGATTCTGTTTCTCTGAAGTACTGTTAGGTATACAAAGGACGGGTAACAGGCTGGACATTGGACATTGCATCGGGGACATGGTCAGTCAGAAGCAAGGATGTTTTATCTTGGCTATTCTGCGGAACAGCAGTGGTGGGGAAGCTGTTGTCTCTGAGTGCAGGCAATGCCCACTGGCAAAGCAAAGCTGTGCTGTTCTCTGTCTCTGGAGTTATCTTTGAGAAAGGAATTTTGTTGCTTAACCAAGAATGAGCAGAAAAGAGGTGTTTCATTATCAGTCCTTCTGGTTACCAGGTTCCCTAAGAGGCCTCCTACTCTATTGCATATGGAAGAGAGACTAATCTCTGCACTCTCTAGTATGTTCTTACAGCGAAGGGTTTCTGGGACTGCCCATATTAAAGGGATGAGAATGGACAAACAATCTGTGCGTGAGGTATGAGCATATTTCTTATTGCAACAGAATCACAGAATGGTAGGGGTTGGAAGGGACCTCTGAAGATCATCTAGTCTAAACTCCTGCTGAAGTGGTGTCACCTAGGGCAGGCCACACAGAAACATGTTCAGGTGAGTTTAAGTCTCCAGATAAACAGACTCCACAGCTTCTCTTCTATGTTGCTGTTACAGTAAAGAAGTTTTTTCTAATGTCAAGAGAGAACTTCCTATTTTCTAGTTTGCTTCCTTTGACCCTTGTCATATCACTGAGTACCGGTGAAAAGAGACTGGCCCCATCTTCTTGACACTCATCCATAAGTTATTTGTAAACATTCATCAGATCCCTTCCCAGCCTTCTGTTTTCCAGGCTGAACAGTCCCAGGTCTCGCAGCCATTCCTCATAAGAGAAATGTTCTATTCCCTTCATCATGGTTATAGCCTCCATTGAACTCTCTCCAGTAATTCTCTCTCTTGAACTGTGGCGCTCAGAACTGTACACAGTGCTGCAGCAATGCTGAGCAACTTACTTGGAGAGTCTCTACATTTGAAATTCCTTTATAAAATAACTTATAAATAGCCAAAAAATTGCAATACTGCTTGTTTTTCCCCTTGGTTTTCTAAATCCAAATATGTGTGCGAGCCACAAAGCTCTCTTCCTGTTAACTGACTGCTAGTACTGCTGTGGGCTCTAAGGACAAACCAACCACTAATTTTAGGAACTGAAAGAGTTTTAATTAAATAATCAACAACAAACAAACAAAGGAACTATTAAACGAATGAGGGTATCTGTTTCTGAAAGAGCAAATGTATGATGAAAAACTTTAAAGATGATTTCTTCTGGCTTCCCAAAAGAATTAAGGTTGACTGTAGATCTGCAAGGAGGGAATCATAGAAATAACATTTAAATAAAGAATTTGGTTCTCAGCCAGGGAAAGGCATTCAGGTTTTGGCACTGGTGCTTCTCATTTAGCAGTGACAGGCTGCATATTGTGATGTAGCTATTCAGAGTGGTAGGAAGCTAACCTGTGCAAGCTGGAACTGCATGCACTGAAGAGGGAGGGAGAGCTGCAGGGCTTCCACGCTCCACTCCTGGCAGGTGGCTAATGTGGCTGTGGGGAATTAGCCTTCATGGTGGCTCTGGGCTTAGCAGTCGTTTGCATCCTTGTAATGGACAGCCAAGAACAACCCCTAGATAAGCACATATCCCTGAATTGCTCTTCTAGCACAGTTTGCCTACCATGAACTTCACTTGAGGGCTTGCTTTCTTGAGTGACACCCTTGCTGGTTTGCTTTATTTTGCACTCCTGGTTTTTGCCTTGCCTCTTAGCCCTGTTGCATTCTTGTCTGATTTCACCCAGTCTCCACTGTAACCTCAACAATGCCAGGCATAGGGGAGCTCTGGGTGATGTTTGGTGTGAGAATGATGTGTTCCAGGTTTGGTCACTGGGGCCATTCCTATCCAGATTTGGGGTAGCAGACCTTCTTGCCTGCTGGATCAGACAGAGGTGTGTTGGTTGTTGGGCAGTAGCCCCTGGTAGGTGCAGGCTAGCTTTCGTTCTTGTGTACCTTCCTTAACCGTGACCCTCAGAGGCCTGAAAACCAGCCATGTTGCACTGTTTGATTCATGAATGAGACACCATCACCCTGACCTTACTAGACAGCAGAGGAGAGCTACCTGACAAACCTGGCCTTTCCTCCCCGTTCCCTTTGACATCACATCTGGAAAAAGGCAACCTTCTCACTTGCCAAGGAGGGGCTTTAAATTGATGGCTGATGTGCATATTATTGCAGCAGCTCCCTTCCCCTGTTACATTCCTCTATTTATTCTCATAAGGGCAGGATGAACCCAGTCAGCCCCAATAATAGAAATGTCAGAGGCTGCTGAGGATTTGCAGAGATAAATGCTTATTGGAATTTTAACATGGCAGGAAGCATCAATTTTGATAGTAATTTCCTTTGTAGAAGGGCTTACTTCATTTCTTCTTATTCAGGTACGACTTTGTAGCATCTAGGCTCCTTTATATAGAGTTTGATATGTAGAGTTTTTAGAAGATATATGAAAAAGAGATCAATATTGCAACATGCCAGTATTAGTTTGATGAAGCTGAGCTCCAAGGAAGTGGTGGAGCTGCTATCATGACTCTTGGTTTTTTTTCCTTTTCTATTTGTTTATATATATATTTTTTGTAACTTGTAAGAATATTTATTTCCAGAAGCAACAGCATAAATAATTACTGGGATATGCAGAAAATAATTAGGGAAAACAAGGAATGTGTCACACTTCAGGCCTTTCTACCTTGATTATATATGTGAAAAATCTGTTGTGCTAAAATAGTTTCTACCACCGTAAGCTTGCCACATTTGCTCTTCCATTAGGTGCTTATTGCAAGAGCACTTGGTAGCAAAGGAGATGGTTTCTGGGATTCTTTGTTATTGTTGTTCTTTCTTGTGTTGTTGGGATGGTTTTGTTTTGTTTAAAAGACAAAATCTGTTTAGAAATATGAATCCTAATGTCTCTGCTGCAGAGTGAAACTAGCCCAGCACTTGTTATTTTATCAGCTTACATGTTTGGAAAGTGACTACACAAGGTTTTAATAGTAATTTGTGATGTTGGAGCAACTGGAGAAGCAGACAAGGAGACAGAGTATCAACCAGGGTGGAAAGGAGCCGATAAAGATGAAAGCAAACTGATCTCCCTAGATTGGTATGTACTTGTAAGCTCAGCTTAAGGCCAAAGTCAGTGTCAAAGTATCGCACTTCAGGGCTAAACCCACAGGACAGATTTTTGGGATAGCTCTGTCAACTTTCAATGGGTTATTTTTAAGGTCTTTCTAATCTTGACACAGAGAGGTTCATGAGTACTTTCTGTAGGTAGATGTGCCAAAAGAGGCCAACAGAGTTCTGTCACTTTTCATCCCCTTTTCAAAGGATGAAGGCTTTTCTTTTTCTTGGTCAGGCTGCTTTGTGGGTAACTTTTGTGAACAGGAACAGTCACACCCCTTGGTAGAAGATTTCTGGGGGAATTCTAGAAATTTTTTTCTCTCTGTGGCGTTTTGTGGGTTTGTTTGTTGTTTTTTGGGGGGTTTGTGGGTTTGGGTTTTTTTGTTTTGTTTGTTTTTTATTTGGACACAGGTGTGGAAATGATACTGTTAAGCAACTGGAGCACAGACCCCTGGCATATGCTGTGTGATGCAGTGTGTGCAACCAGTCATGGAGCTTTTGTAGAAGCTTCTCAATCTCTGTGAACACTAAAGAAAAACAGCACTGGTTTTGAGTCTCTCTGATAAATGTTAAATCTCTGGCTGCTGCTCTGCTTTTATTACATGATTTTGCTCAGGGTCTATGATGTCTGTGACATATGGGTAGTTGATGGTGGCAGCCTCTTCATATTCCCTTGCTTGTATTTTCAGTGAATCCCAGGACCTGAGCAACCATCCATTTCCAGTGATCACCAGGATTTCAGTGTCATCCATCGAGATAATGGTCTTGTTCCCCTCCTGGGATCATTCTTTGCTGACATATAGGCAGTGGCATTTCAGCTGCCAAGGGATGTACATCCTCCCTCAAGCTTGTGCTGGACTGATGCATCCTGACAACTGATGATGGGGCTCTATAAAGTTGCTGCCCACTTTGCCGGGGTCACTGTCCGCCTAAGCTTTGTCTGTGGAAGGAGAGCAAACCTACAGGAGCTTACTGCTACTATCTGAGCCAGCTGTGGGAGTACCTGCCTCAGACCTCTGGCCTGCTGGGCTGTCATTGGCATCCTCAAGGTCTCAATGGCTGTGGGCATGAACCTTGTCCCCATTATCTTTTTCTTGATTGAGCCCAGCATGCCCACTGAGGGCATCTCGGCATCCATGCCGCAGTTGTGCACGCTAAATGAGGCTAATTTGTTTTGCACTTTACTGCCTAGCTCAAGTGCTCACTTGGATGAGAAGGTTAAGTTGCATTACCAAAGGATTGATTTTTCATAGGCTTACTGCAGAGACATACTAATCAACTGGTTGAGGGTTTTTCTGCACATCTCTTCACACAAGCACACCTTAATCAAGTACTCACTTGAATGCAAGAAGTGCCTTTGTTAGAAGGGCTGGCATTTCAGAGATGCCCTTTGCTTAATTCCAGTTGTCTGCTTAATTAGACATTTGAGAGTGCCGTTAATTGATTGATGAACAATTAAAACAGCTCCAGCTTCTCTCCTGACTAAGACGCATTCAGCAACTATCCTTCTCGTCTTCCCCTCTGGGAAATTGCTCTGCAGTTGGTTTGCTGTTACCTTGCCTGTTTTGGTCTGTGGTTCTAGAAACACAACACAAACACATTAGCAGTGTCTCTAAATAAACACACATTAATGTTCTGCGCCTGTCATGCACTGGAAGCCACAGTTGCACCTTGGGAAAAGAAAGGTAGAATGGAAAAGAAGTAAAAGCTGCAGAAGCCAAGGTTTTTCTTCCCGAGGATCATGCATTTTCAGTTCCACATTATATTTTATAATTAGACCGAGGGTCATGGGGCATTGTGACAGTCATGCCAACTATAAATTGCCCTTTATCAAAACAGGGGGAAAAAAATGTGAGGGAGCATGTATTAATTAACTCTGGTTCAGGCTATCTGTGACCGTCAGCCTCACCCTGGTTTCTATTGCTGGGTGTATTTTAATAACCCTTTTCATTTAATATTTAGAATCCCCGAGGGATTTGGCAATTCGAAGACATTTAACAGATGAAGAGGTGGCATTAAAGGGAATGTCTTGGAGAGGAGCTCACACAAAGTGTCTGTAAAACCTAGTCTTGGTGCTGCCTTGGAAGCCTCCCAAATGTATGATGGGGGAGCACAGGGGCCAGCAATGGCCATAGTGGATGCTGGTGTGTGTGGGCAGGTTGTGGCTGACTGCCTGAGGAGGAGCATGTGCAGAGGGACCTGGGTACCCCAGGCAAAACAAGGAAAAACCTCAATTAAAATTAAGGTTAGATAACGAGACGGCAGCTGCTCTGAAGTGTGCTCTTCATAACAGCCTTGGGGGCATTTATTCCTTCATTCCCCCACACAGCTTTGTAACAGAACCCTTTGCTATGAAACAAACCCAGCTGGAAGACTCTTCGTGTTTTTATGCAGGAAACAGTGGGCTCCTTGCCAAGCTTTAAGGAGCCTCTCTACTTCTTTGGGTTGTTTCTGCCTGTGCTTGTACCTATGACCTGCAGCAGCTGCATCCCAGCCTGCAGAGGAGTAAACTGGACATGAATGACATCTGCAGTTTAATGCAGGCAGGGCTCTTGATTCAGCAGTGGAAGATACTGTCTGCTGCAGAATCACACAGAGTTCTTGACTGAGTGCTCAGGAGAAATTGCATCACTCCTTTGTACCTTATTTGTCCTCCACACACATTTTATGGTACATCTTATTTCCATGGCAAAATATAGAATATCAAGGTGATTTTATGTAGGGGGCAGGAGCCACGGTGCATGCGCTCCTTTGTTGCCCTTACTGCGCCTGGCCCCAGGTCTGCAGAAGACATAATGCAGTGATTTCAGACATGCCATAATGATTTAAGGCCCAAAGGAGGGATGTCTTGTGTGCTCATTATTGCTGTGCTCTGATATGGAGGGGAGCAGTGACTTGAGTGGAGACTTGGGCAAATATACTGCAAATTCTTTGGAGAGAAAATAAATCAGGGAGTGTATGGCCAAGCAAGGTGGAACACACAGGGCTCCAATGGGCTGGCAAAAACACACATATGAAAGGTACAAAGGAGCAAATCTGCATGTCCCATGCTGCACAGAGCAAGTCATGATGTTTGCTTAGGTGAGAAACTACAGGACTGCCAAGGTCCTGCCTTACCCGTTGGTGTGTTTGCAGGAGTAAACTGTGGTGTAGGGTGAGAAAGACGAGACCCTCAGTACCAGAGGTGAAACTGTGGTCATAGGTCTCAATGGCAACGTGGGCAGGTCTTGATGCCCTGTCTGCAGTCTCTTTGGACTTGTAGCAAGCTTTTGGGGGGTGACTGGAAATGTTGGATCAACCTGACCCCATTCCTGCCTGTCTGCCTGCACAGGACTGCCAAATCTGCTTTCCCTCCCTGTTCTCCAGATGTCCGAGCTTTCAGTTTTCTTACAGATAGACCATAAGGGTCTTTTTTTTTTTTTTTTTTTGCTAGAAATAAAAGTGGTTTTAAGAGGTGAGGACATGCTGGCAGTCAGACAAGGGATAGAGTCATGTCAGTTCCACATCAGCAGCTTGGTAGCCAAAGAGTGGTGGACACAGCTGAAGGGTTGGACTTGTGCAGGGTGGAAGGGGCAGGCTTCTCCTCCTTATCTCTGTGTATTTTCATCACTGTGTTTCATAAGAAAACATCACTTGCAGAATTTTCCACAAAGCCTTACTTCTGTAGCATTCAGACTGGCCCAGCACGCCTCTGGCTCCGTTCCCCCGAAGATTAGAGGTCCTCCTGTCTTTGACAGTAGCATGAGACTAAGTGAACTATTTGTTCTCTCTTTTTTTCCAGCAGCAAAAGCACAGTCAGCCACTGTTTGTGCTGCTGCCTTTATCTCCAGTTCTGTGCTGACGCTCTGTGCTTTCCTTCTCCAAGATATGTCACAGACAGCAGTTGGCAGTTTGGGAATAGCTGTTAGGTTTGGACAGAGCTTGTGAGCGGTTGGAAAAGCATTGCCTCTGCCTTATACTGTGACTTTGGGGGGGAAGGCGGGGAGGGGTTGTCTCTGCTCCCCAGAAACTGTTTTGTTTTAATGGTTGGTTGTTCTACAAGATGCTTATCAGTGGTTCTTAGCAATTTGTCAAACCTGCCTACATTATATTAAAAGGCAGAGTGGGTGGTAGGAGACTTGGATAAAATATTAAGATCAGAATGTGTTTGAAGGAATTTCCTTGTTTTGCCAGATGTTATTTAAGTTGCTTTTAACTGGAAAATGAATACATCTACCATACTGGGAAAAAGTATCAAGTGTCACTGTGTTCTTCAAGAGAGGAAGAGTCTGCTGTCAGTGGTCTTAGGTTGTGATCTTACAGGCTGAGCTTGTCTTTCTGTAAGTAAAAGGTGCCATTGTGTTTTGAGGCGTTAACTGAAAAGCACAACAGGAGATAGGAAAATAAAGCTTCTGTCTCTCCACCTTTTCTGCCTGCTAGGAGCTGACAGGCACAGAGCACTACAAGCATCCTGGTTAATGGTCCTTGTTTCTCCCTGGCTGCTTTGATTTCCTTCCTTTCTCTAGGAGGTAAAACTTTCACTACAGGCTGCGCTCACCTGTGCGGTAAGGTTAGTTATTCTGGGTGCGTAATGTGCCCTTCCGTACAGTGGCAGGGTTGAGTGGGGAAAATGAGATGGGAGAAATAAGTGAATGAGGAGCTGCCTGTTTGTCAGTGAGATAAATGAATATTAAGTTCATGCCTGAAGCACTGCTCATTTTTAGGGCTGGCTAAATCATTCATGTTTCAGTGATCATAGAATCATAGAATCATAGAATGGTAA
>VWZE01022748.1:6119-22085 GCA_013396675.1 Eubucco bourcierii | reverse complement strand
AAAAAAAGACAGCTGTGATTTCTGAAGGACTGAAAAGTCAAAGAAATTTTGCAGGTTGGGAATTGGTGACAATGAGACCCAGATAATTATAGATTAGTTTATGAGCTAATTATATGTGCTGAAAATTCTCTCTTTTAGATCCATTTTGGACATGCCTGTTTGTATATGAATCTTCTACTGCCTGCTGACATCTCTCTTGCTTGTCACTGTGCTTCTCCCCACATTGCAGAGTGTAGGGGAGAGAGGACTTTCTCCTGTCAACATTTACAGGACTGCAGTGTGCTGAACTTCATGTAGTGGAGGGTTAATTAATTAATGCAAGATGATATTTTCAAAAATTAATATTGTTTATTACTATTCAATAGTCAGAACTCTCACCACCCCCATCACTAATTTCAATAACACTCAGTTCTTTGCATTGGTCATGGAAACTCTATACAGATTAGAACAGGCTCTAGCAATAACTACTGATAATATCTGACATGAATTGAACTCAGCTGAGTTGGCAGAGAAGGTTGCTGCAGTCAGTGCACTGCTTGAGGTCAATACTCTGCCTGCCCACTCGAGGGACTCAAGGAGCTCCTTTCTGCTGATGGCAGAAGAAAAAGGTGAGTTACAAGAGGCTTGAAGTATTCACTCACAAAATGATCTCCAGACTGGCAGGGCTGACTACAACTTCAGACAGTGCCCAAAGGATTTCAGAAGATTCTTGTCACCCACTGAGACTTCTGGTTCTTCTTGGGCTGCTGGGGAAAGGAGGTAGACATCTCTGACCTGGTCCTGATCTGTGTACCTCCAGGACTTGCTGTCTTGGCAGGAGGTTTTCAGGTGCAGGCAGGATGCAATGCCATGTGCAGTTTCAGCACGGTGTCTGGCTGGCTGTGCAGGCTGAGTGCCTGCAGGCATTTAGAGCCTGTTCCTGGTAAGCTCTTGGAATGTGGTTTGCAGGCAGTTCAGGATATAAAGCAGCACGAATGTAACAGCAGAGAGCACAGATACAATGGCAGAGCACACATTCTGCTCCCTGTTCATCTCCTTTTATCCATCCAGCCCAAGATTAATGTGCCTTTGGACACAGAATAGCCAATCGGAATGGCAGTTAGCCAATCTTGACCATATTAGATGAAGTCATAGGCTTGCTTTACCCTTTTTAGGGCAGAGCGTAGCCTTGCACAAGGCAGGCACAAGCTGAGCCTGTGTACCTTGCTTACCACAGGCTGCAAAGGGCCAGGGTCTTCAGACTCAGTGGCTCCAGGTTCTTCGTCCTCTTTCCCAAGCTTGCTTCTCCTCAAAACAGAGAGAGGGAGAGCAGAAAAACATGTCTGGGCAAGCCAGGACATGGATAAGCCTATTTTGACCTGCTTAGACCTACCACCACGCTCGGGGAACAACTTTACTGTAAGGGTCATAGAGCACTGGCACAGGCTGCCCAGAGAGATTGTGGAGTCTCCCATCTGGATGTGTTCCTGTGCGACCTGTGTTAGATTCTCTGGTCCTGCTCTGGCAGGGAGGTTGGACCTGAAGATCTCCAGAGGTCCCTTCCAACCCCTAACATCCTTTGATCTTTGATCCCGTCTCTTCCAACCTAAACCATTCTGTGATTCTATCAGTCAGTGTCTGTGTCTCACAAGGAGTAGCTACTAGAAGGACACTTTGTAAAGGTACTGTAACAGTACTGACCAAGACAGAAGTTCTGCTGTGCTCCCTTGACTACACACCCCACAAAGCCCTCAACTTTAGACAGCGAATGCAAACCGATGGAACATCCAAGACTTAAAACCACTCAAGACGTCACTCCCTTTGCCCCAAAGGAAAAAAAGCTGACATTAGGATTTGAACCCCACATCTCCATCATCAGCTCTTCTCATTTAAAATCCTTATTGTCTTCAGTTTCAATGTTCCTACCCTTCCCTCCCACAGCTGCCTCCCAAAATTTGCTTAAATCGGAAGAATAATTTCATTCCTAATAAGAAACTTGGACTATAAGAATAAAAGTACAGCATGGTGCACACTTAAAAGTCTGCTGTAATACTTTAGCAGCAAGGGAAATGTATCATTATTATTATTATGAAAATGCAGGCCTGGAATCACAAGGATTCAAAAGCATTTTCATTCCAACTCAGCTCTGAATGAGACTGATTTGTCAAACGTGTTATTAGGACCTCTTCAGATGAAAGGAGAAAAATGGATTAATAACAAAGAACACACTGATTGAAATCTAATTTCTATTATCATAGCTAAATGATAGTTTTGCATGCAGGCTGAAGCTGTGTGTTTTGTGATATACACTCCCCTAACAAATTGTCGCTCATTGCTCTCTCCTTCCTTTGAGCCTTTTGCAGCAGAGTGCTCAAGCAACTATGCAGCACAAAATTCTGCCTGGTTTTAGCAGCCAGTTCCCCAACAACAGAAAGAAAGGAATAAATTCGTTATTCCCAAACAGCTTGCACAGGGAATCATAGAACGGGTTGGGTTGGAAGATCATCTAGTTTCAAATCTCCTTTCCACTAGACCAAGGTTGTTGAGGCCTCATCCAAACTGGCCCTGAAGACCTCCACTCGGAGCATCCACAACCTCCCTGGGCAACCGGTCCCAGTGTCTCACCACCCTCACTGGAAAGAGTCTCTTCCTATTATCCAATCTCAATCTTCCCTCTTCCAGCTCAAAGCCATTGCCTCTCACCCTATCACTACAAAACCTCATCAAAAGTCCCTCCCCAACTTTCTTGTAACCCACTTCAGGTATTAGAAGACTGGTCTAAGGTCTCCCTGGAGCCTTCTCCAGGTTGAACAGCCCCAAGATGTGAATTTCTTCTCCCTGGAAATGTTCAAGAGCAGCTTGGATGGGGCCTCAAGCAATCCGGTCTAGTGCAAGGTGTCCCTGCCTATGGTAGGACAGTAAAAGAATTTATCTTCACAATGTAGTGACAAAACATCTGTTTCATCTCTCTAACAGTGGAAAAGTTGATAGTAAATCACAAAACTGAAAGTATCTATGAACAACAATGAAAAGACAGAGACTTTGCTAAGGGCTGTGTGGAGCTTTTATTTTTCCCTAGTCTGATCTTGCATGAAATATAAGCGACAGATAAAACAAGACAGGTCGAACAAGATTTTTGACAGCACACCTCTAATTTTTTTTACTGGGGAACCACTTTGGCATCTTCCTGTTGTCAGTCTTTCAGCAAAGCAGACAGACATCCCTTTGGATCCCACTTTGGGAACTTACCCTAAGCTACAGTTGAACAGACAGATTCAAACCAGTCCTTGCTTCAGTTGAGAACATATTTGCTAGTTGGACTTGATGATCTCATACAGAATCACAGAACGTCAGGGGCTGGAAAGGACCTCCAAAGTTCATTCAGTCTAACCCCCCTGCCAGAGCAGGAGCACCTACAGCAGGTCACACAGAAACACATCCAGGTAGCTCTTGAATATCTCCAGAGAGGGAGACTCCACAACCCCCCCGGGAACTTCCCATGGAACTTCCTACGCCTCAGTTTCCACCACTGCCCCTTGTGCTGGCATTGGGCATCACCCAGCAGAACCTGGTTCCAGCCTCTGGCCACTCACCCTGCACATCTTTATCACCATGACTGAGGTCCCCCTCAGGCTCCTCCTCTCCCGTCAGCACAGCCCCAGCTCCCTCAGGTTCTCCTCCTAAGGTAGACCTTCCACTGCCTTCAGTGTCTTTGCAGCTCTGTGCTGGACTCCCTCAAGCAGTTCCCTGAGGCCCGTTTTGACTGGGGGCCCAGAACTGGACACAATATTGAGATGTGACCTCTGTAGGGTAGAATAGAGAGGCAGGAGAACCTCTATGGATCTACTCACCACAGTCCTTCTAATTTACCCGAGGATGGCATTGACCTTCTTGGTCACCAGAGCACATTGTTGGTTAAACCTTCCATCCACCATGTCAAAGGTCTCTCCCAACTTTGATAGTTCCATGACTCTAAAAATACCAGATTTTGTTAAGTAATTTACTATTCAGAGTTGCTGGGTCACTTCACATGAACCAACCTCACCTTTGGGCTCTCACTGGTCTCTATATAGAATCATAGAATAGAATTGTTGTGGTTGGAGAAGAAATAAATCCTGATACTTCAGCTGTGAAACCATTTTTCCAGCCTGTCTTTGAGTAGCAGGTTACTGACCCTAGATTCAGAATGTTGTCCACATCTAAGGCGAGGTTGCTTTGGTGCATTCTGGCTTTTCAAAAGGTTCTGTGTGGTTTTTCAAAGCAAAATTCCACACTTTCAAGACAGCTTTTTGTTCAGGCTTGCCCTTCCACCAGGCTGTCAGGTTTTCTCTCTCAGCATCCTCATCATTAATGGAAGCAGTGAGTAGCCCTGAATCAATAGGGAGTTTCCACAGATGTATTGATCTGTTTTGATGATATGGATTGATAATAACTTTCCCAGAAGTGGTCTCTGAGCAGCTTTGTCCCTCTCTTTTTCTCTATTTTCATGTAGACTCTCATTCTCCCCTGATTTTAAGCATATCAGATGAATCCTGGAATCACAGAATTGTTTCACTTTGAAAAGCCCTCTAAGATCATTGAGTCCACCCAACAACAGTATGGTCAATAAATCATGCCCCACAGTGTCATGTCTGCAGAGTTTTTGAACACCTCCAGGGATGGGGACTCCACCACCTCTCTGGGCAGCCTGTGCCAATCCCTGACCACTCTTGCAGCAAATAATTTTTCCTTAACATTCTAACATCTAAACCTTCCATGGCGCGACTTGATGCCTATCACTAGTCACCTGGGAGAAGACCCATGCACCCATGAGACACATCAGGCACCTCAGTCAGCTGCTATCATTCCTGCACTTGGACTGGAGCTTTGCTGAAAACAGTGACAAGAACCATGGTGAAAATCCTGAATAATGGGATGCTCAAATCCTCCTTCTGGGTAAGGGCATGACTACTTACATGACAGATATTCAATCCCCAAAATATCAGAGCAAATAATATCAACACCACAAACATCTGTGCACAGAAAATTCTGAAAGGACATTGAGAGTAAAACTGAATCAATTCATCTTTCAAAAGTCAAAGGAATACTCAGAAATGCTTATGGCAATGAAATCAAACAGAAATGGAAGGAAATTTACCAGTGTCATCCCACTAGCAACAGCAGACACAGCACTGTCACTGAAGAACGGCAATGATCAGTACATACTACTGCAGGAAAGAATAAATGGCACCTTTGCCTTCCCTTGTGTACAAGTGCATTCAGTCTGATAAGGCCATTAATATTCCTTAGTGTTCTCTCTCAAAGCTGAAGATTTTAATCAGAGTTTACCTTTTTTTTTTTTTTTTTTTTTTTTGTCAGCCATCCTGCAGGCTGCTTGCTGCAGCTTATAGTAGAACCCATCCCCCCCTCTGCTGTTTTAAGGGAGGTTGACAAATAAAGAAGTTTACCACGTGCCAGGGCATTTTGCTGACCACGTAGGTCCTATGTAATTCATTCATTTATTTATTTATTTTCTAGAGCTTTGCTTATCAGTTCTCATTAATCCTGACTTACGTTGCATGGACTTTCCTGAGCAAAGAAGAGTGTGATGGAGATGAATGTGCAGAGCAAAACAAGAGGACAAAAATACCTTCAGAAAGACATGACCTCAGACAGAATCTGTCACAGTGCTTTCTCTGCTGCCACGTAAGAAATAAATTAAGAAACATCGCTAAACAAAATCTGATCACAATCACCAGCTGAGTGGAACATGTAAACAGGGTTACAGGAAAGGGAATGCACTTACATGCTGTTTAGAACACCCAGGAGAACATCAGACCATTTGCTTTCTGCATCAACAGGGAATAAGGATTCCTCAAAGGAAAGGAGTTCATTTCTGGAAAGACAAAACAAAACAAAACAAAACAAACAAACAAACAAAACCCACAAAAACCCCATGAGCTTCAAGGACTGGCTTTTGCTTAGTTGGCTTTTTCATAGAGTCACAGAATGTCAGGGGATGGAAAGCTCATCCAGTCCAACCGACCTGCCAGAGCAGGAGGACCTACAGCAAGTCACACAGGAACACACCCAGGCAGCTCTTGAATACCTCCAGAGAAGGAGACTCCACAACCTCCCTGGGCAGCCTCTTCCATGCTTCTGTCACCCTCACAGGGAAAAAATTCCTCCTCCTGTACCCATGGAACTTCCTATGCCTCAGTTTCCACCACTGCCCCTTGTGCTGGCATTGGGCATCACCTAGCAGAGCCTGGTTCCAGCCTCTGGGCACTCACCCTGCACATCTTTATCACAATGACTGAGATCACCCTTCAGGCTCCTCTTCTCCCAGCAGCACAACCCCAGCTCCCTCTGGTTCTCCTCCTAAGGAAGATCTTCCACTGTCTTCAGTGTCTTTGTAGCTCTGTGTTGTACTCCCTCAAGCAGTTCCCTGAGGTTCATTTTGACTGGGGGCCCAGAAGTGGACACAATCTTCCAGATGTGGCCTCTGCAGGGCAGAATAGAGGGACAGGAGGACCTCTCTCACCACAGGCCTTCTAATCCAGCCCAGGATGCTCTTGGCCTTCTTGGCCACCAGAGCACGTTGCTGACTCCTGGTCAATTTCCCATCCACTAGGACCCCCAGGTCCTTTTCCCCTTCACTGCTTTCCAGCAGGTCAGTCGCCAACCTTTACTGCTCCATGGGGTGGTTCTTTCCCAGGTGTCAGACTCTCTCTTGCCCTTGTTGGATTTCATTCAGTGCCTGCCTGCCCCTTCTCCAGCCTAAGTCTGTCTGAATGGCAGCACAACCCTATGGTGTTTACATGAGTGTGCAACAGTATAATTTCAAATGCTATATTTTGGGTGTTTGTATTGTGAGTATGAACATGCTATTAGCATGTCATGATAGTCAAGAATGTATTTCACAGATAGGTAAGAATTTCCTTTATTATTTGCCTTCCAGTGTCTGAAGTGGCCTACGAAAATAGCCAGGAAGGGACTGTTTGCAAAGGCTGCTAATAAGGGGATGAGAAGCGATTGATTGAAGCTGGAAAAGGGAGGATTGAACCTGGAGATTAGGAAGAAATTCTTTCCAGTGAGGACAGTGTGACAGTGGCACAGGCTGCCCTGGGAGGCTGTGGATTGCCCCTCCCGAGAGATCACAGTATCACAGTATCACAGTATCGCAAGGGTTGGAAGAGACCTCAGAGATCATCAAGTCCAACCCATCACCACAGCCCTCAAGATTAGACCATGGCACTAAGTGCCATGTCCAAACGTGCCTTGAACGCCTCCAGGGACGGTGACTCCACCACCTCCCTGGGCAGCCCATTCCAGTGACAAATTACTCTCTCAGTGAAGAACTTCCTCCTCACCTCCAGCCTAAACTTGCCCTGGCACAGCCTGAGACTGTGTCCTCTAGTTCTGTCACTGGTTGCCTGAGAGAAGAAGGTAACCTCCTCCTGGTCACAACCACCCTTCAGGTAGTTGTAGACAGCAATAAGGTCCCCCCTGAGCCTCCTCTTCTCCAGGCTAAACAGTCCCAGCTCCCTCAGCCTCTCCTCATAGGGCTTGTGCTCCAGGCCTCTCACCAGCCTCGTTGCCCTTCTCTGGACACGTTCAAGTACCTCAATGTCCTTCCTAAATTGAGGGGCCCAGAACTGGACACAGTACTCGAGGTGTGGCCTGACCAGTGCAGAGTACAAGGGGAGAATGACCTCCCTGCTCCTGCTGGCCACACTATTCCTGATGCAGGCCAGGATGCCATTGGCCTTCTTGGCCACCTGGGCACACTGCTGGCTCATGTTCAGGCGGGTGTCAATCAGCACCCCCAGATCTCTCTCTGTTTGGCTGCTCTCCAGCCACTCCGACCCCAGCCTGTAGCTCTGCATGGGGTTGTTGTGGCCAAAGTGCAGCACCCGGCACTTGGACTTGTTGAATGCCATCCCGTTGGACTCTGCCCATCTGTCCAGGCGGTCTAGGTCCTGCTGCAGAGCCCTTCTGCCCTCCAACCCAGCAACATCAGCCCCCAGCTTGGTGTCATCTGCGAACTTGCTGATGACTGACTCAATGCCCTCGTCCAGATCATCAATGAAGATGTTAAAGAGGATGGGGCCCAACACTGATCCCTGGGGCACACTGCTAGTGCCCGGCCTCCAGCTGCATGTGGCACCATTCACCACCACTCTCTGGGCTCGGCCCTCCAGCCAGTGCAAGGTCAGCTTGGATGAGGTCTTTAGCAACCTGGGCAAGAGGGAAGTGTCCCTGCCCATGGCAGGGGGATTGGAACAGATGGGCCTTAAGGTCCCGTTCAATCCAAACCATTCTATGATTCTATGAATCTCTGGTCCTGTTTATTTTTTACTTTGTTCTGCCAGGAACTCTGTTTTTGCTTTTCAGGGAGCATGAGTTCCCAGTTTCAATATATGTTTTTTTAGATATATTTATTTCTATTTATAGATATGAAGTGCCTAGCACCATATGGAAGTTTCTACAGCCAGGCTGGATGTGGCTCTGAGCAAGTTGATCTAGTGTGAGGTGTCCCTGACCATGCGAGGGGGATTTGAGTTGGATGATCCTTGAGGTCTTTTCCAGTTCTGACAGTTGCATGAATCTGTATTGATAAACATTCTTTGGAACCACTCTTTTACCAATAAGCTAAAAGAAAAATCAATAATCGCAGTTAAAATAAATCTATTTTTTCTTACAAAAAAAAAAGAAAAGAAAAGAAAAGAAAAGAGATTTTCCTTGAATATTAATGGTAGAAGGTTTTGAAGGAAATTCTGTAATTATATCCCATAGTACCTCCCTTTATCCCTTTTCAATATTAGTTAATGAGAATACATGAAAAAAAAGAGTCAGGTAGGCTGAACAACAGACTCCTAAAGTGAAATCAATTTAAGAGCAGAGTAGGCTCCCAAGAAAATTAAGATGATATGTAGATATATCACAATTTTTGAGCCCAAATTGATTCTGCCTCCTCTGACAGAAGCTTCAGAGAGCCTCACATTTCCTCAAGTGGGAAATAAGACCTACTGAAATACTTTTTGCTTCTTAAACTCATAAAGAAATCTCTTCTAGTTAATATGGTACTGTTTCCTGTCTTGCTTATCCTAAACTACCAAACCATGTCAGCATTTCCAGTCAGTGTTGTGGATTGTCCCTTGCTGTCAACACAGAATTGAAAACACCTGCAATAAGTGACCATATTCCTGCATGTTCCTGAGTTCTATATTTAAACCTGATCACAAAGAGGATTTGGGTTTTTACTTACACTTTGTGACCTCCCATGAACCAATCCTCACCCACCCTATGCATGAGGATGTTAAATACTGACGGAAAATTTGCTTACATGCTTCGTGCAACTTCAAACTTTTCAAGACTGGGAGAAAATGGTAGTGAGGGTAAGCTCCAGTGACAGAATCACAGAACCACTGTGGTTGGAATGACCTTTGAGATCATGGAGTCAAAGCATGATCTAACTACCAAGTCTGGGGCTAAACCATGTCCCCCAGCACCACATCTCTGCACCATTTAATCACCTCCAGGTCTGCGGATTCAACCACCTTCCTGGGGAGCCTATTCCAGTGTTTGAGAATCCTTTCAGTGAAGAAGTTTCTTCTAATATCAAACCTACATCTCTCCTGTTGCAATCTCAGGTAATTTCCTCTCATTCTATCACTTGTTACTAGGGAGAAGAGATCAACACCTTGAGTGTTTGGCCACACCTTGAGAATTGTTCTCAGTTTTGGGCAGCGCAATACGGGAGAGATGGGGAGGTGCTGGAGTAGGGGCAGAGGAGGGCAACGAAGCTGGGAAATGGCCTGGAGAACAAATCTCATGAGGAGAGACTGAGGGAGCTGAGGATGGTTAGTCTGAGAAAGAGGAGCCTGAGGGGAGACCTCATTGCTCTCTACAATTACTTGAAGGAACATTGTGGAGAGGCTGATGATGATCTCTTCTCACAGGTAATTTGAGACAGAACAAGGGGGAATGGCCTCAATCTGAGACTGGGTATTGGACATTAGGAAAAAGTTTTTCCCAGAGAGAGTGGTCAGGGACTGGAATGAGCTGCCCAGGGAGGTGGTGGAGTCAGCAACCCTGGTTGTGTTTAAGAGTCGTTCGTATATGCTGCTTAGAGTTATGGTTTAAGGTGAATCTTGTTGAGTAGGGTTCTAGCTTGGATTTGGTGATCCTGATTGGCTTTGTCAACCTGCATGTTTCTGTGATTCTGTGACACCAACCTAGGTAAACTAATAAGTCTGCTGAGGATCTAAAGTTTCCTCAAAGTGACAAAGGAACAAAGGATGGCAGGCAGGTGCTGATGGCATGAGCACAGGTAGCAGGATACAGCTCTGCAGTTTTGTCAACCTTTCATGGAACAGCATTCCTGACATCCTGCCTTTGTCTTGTCACAATGAAAGGCAGGCTGGCTGGAAGCATATGTGGCTGGATTTAGTTTGACTTACAATGCTGTGAATACAGATGTGTGCCCCCAGTGCTACAGCTGAAACCATCAGAGACATCTCCAAGGCATCACCTTGTGCCGGTGTACCCTTAGCCTGGGCCTTTAACACATTTCAGCCTTCAAGAATTACCAGAGTTAAGCAAATGAGAACAAATGTTAAAAGCTTAAAAAGGCACAAAATCGAGTCACAACAGAGTTTCCTTTGCTGAAAAGAAAGAAATTCAATGAATTGTGCCAAATTTTTGGGGAATCAAAGGGCCAATTAAGGACTCGTCTCCAGGTTCAACTGTCACCTTGAAAATGGAACAGTACACCTGGAATTCACACAGCACTGTTCTTGCATTTAGAGTTCATTTTCTACCTTATAAATATCACAGAAACACAGAAACATTCAGGGTGGAAAAGCCCCTCCCAACCACCAAGTCCAACCCAGAACCCTGCTGTACGAGGTGCACCCTAAACTGTATCCCCAAGCACTACATCCAAACGACTTTTAAACACACCCAAGGTTGGTGACTTAACCACCTCCCTGGGTAAAAATGCTAACACAACAGAATGCTAACACAACAGAGTGGCACTGATAACTACTTCATCAAAATCCCTCCAGGAATTCAGAGCACAGCAACTGCCCAAGAACAATACCAAAAAATTACAGTTAGGATTGGCTTGATAAAAAGAGAAATTTGAGAAGTTATGCAACTAGGGAGAAAAAACCCCAACAAACTGTAAGAGCTCAGCTGTGGGTCAATATTTCTCCTGCTAAAAAGCCAAGCAATAGATAATGTCATTACAACAGGAAAGCTCAGCTTTAATGTTTTATCCAGAAGAGAAGGTGACAGCTTCAAACTCTTTTTCTAAGGCATAGGTTCAATAGGGAGTCATTAGGGCAGAGCAGAGCCTGCAATTCCCAAGCTTATCTCCTCGCATGATATGTTTGCTTGTTTGTTTTACAGCTGCAGCAGGAGCCAGCTCATAGAAAATAAACTGAGCAGCCCTTGAACTCCTAAAGAACTGCAGGGATTTCAGGTCGTGTTGCTTTGAGGTTTAACAACATCCCACAGCTGAATTACAAAGGGCTTAAGAGCTGTTGGTTTTTTGATTTTTTTTTTTTTTTTCATGTGCAACACCAGTGGATAGACTTCCTCTTCCCTGATATCATAGAATCATAGAATCTGGGTTGGAAAGTCCCGCAAGGATCATGCAGTTCCAACCCCCCTGCCGTGGACAGGCACACCTCACACTAGAGCAGGATTTCTGGAGCCACATCTGGCCTGGCTTTAAACACCTCCAGGAATGAGGCTTCCACCACCTCCCTAGGCAGCCGCTGCCAGGGTCTCACCAGCCTCATGCTGAAGAACTTCCTAACATCCAGTCTGAATATTCCTCCCAGTCCTATCACTATCTGATAGCCTAAAAAGTCCCTCCACAGATTTCTTGTAGCCCCGTTCAGATACTGGAAGGTCACAAGAAGGGCTCCTCAGAGCCTTCTTTTCAGACTGAACAGCCCCTACTCCCTCAGTCTCTCCTTACAGTAGAGCAGCTCCAGCCCTCTGCTTATCTTCATGGCCCTTCTCTGGACACCTTCCAGCACCTCCATATCCCTCTTGTAATAGAGGCTCCTGAACTGTATGCAATACTCCAGGTGGGGTCTCACCAGTGCAGAGTAGTGCAGTCATTCCTCCTTAAAATAAAAGCACTGAATAATGTCTAATATTGCCCCAATAAAATACTATTTTTAGTTTGATCAACATATTTTCAGAATTTATCAACATCATGGAAGGATGTAGAATCTCTTCAGAGCCTAGAAGAGTGCTGCTGCCTCTCAGCAGGAACTGTTTCCAGCTAGCACGCTGACTGATAAGGAACATTGTAAATAAGCTAAACAACCTTGGCTTAGCCAAATGCTTCAAACTTCTCTTTTGAACACCTATTCCTGCATGTCATATACTCCAGAAGTGCATGAGTTAAGCTCTAGAGAGAAAGAGAGCAAAAAGGAAAATACTACTTAATTTCTGACAGTCTGTGTGCTTTACATCACAGACTAACAAGCCAGGTACTGGTGAGTCCTGGTTACTCACAGAAGCAGAGAATGGTAGAAGAGGGAAGGGACCTCTGGAGATCATCCAGTCCAACCTCCCTGCTGAAACAGGGCACACAGAGCAGCTTCTACAGTATCACAGTGGCCTAAGTGGGTTTGGAAAGTCTCCAGAGGAGACTCCACAACCTCTCTGGGCAGCCTGCTCCAGGGCTTCAGCACCCTCACGCCTAAGAAGTTTCTCCTCATGTTTAGGTGGAGTCTCTTGTCCTGTCACTGGACACCACTGACAAGAGTCTGGTCCCATTGTCTTGCCCCCCACCCTTTAGCTCTTGCTGAGCATTGCTCAGATGCCCTCTCAGGCTACTCTTCTCAACAGCCCCAGGGCTCTCAGTCTTTCTTTCCTCAAAGAGATGCTCCAGGCCCCTCAGTGTCTTTGTAGCCACTCCTGGACTCTGAAGCAGCCCACTGTCTCTCTTCAACAGGTGGAGCCCAGAACTGGACCCAACAGTCCAAAGGTGATCTCACTAGAATATTTTTCCTAATCTCCAACCTAACCCTCCCCTGGCACTACTTCAGGTCATTTCTTTTTGTCTATCATCTGACACTAGGGAGAAGAGACAAACACCGACCTCACTGCAACCTCCTTTCAAGGAGTTGTGGAGACCGATGAGGTCTTCCTTCAGTCTCCACCAGACTAAACAACCACAGTCCCCTCAGCCACTCCTCACCAGCCCTGTTCTCCAGAATTTTCAACAGCTTTGTTGCCCTTCTCTGGACATGCTCCAGCACCTCAATGTCTTTCTTGAGAAGAGAGGCACAAAATTTAGCCCAGTATTCACTGCTGGCCTCAGCAGCCACCAAAAGGAAGCAGAAAGAAGAGCTGGAGTGTGTCTGTTAGAACAGAATGGAGAAAACAATGAAGGAACATCACATTAAAATTCAGAGACTATCCCACAATTGCAAGGTAAGATAATACTTCAGGTGTCCTTTCTGTGTTCGTGTACATCTAAACCAACCATTGGCAGCTTCTCATAGCTCTGTGAATTTAAGGTCTCTCATTTAAACTAGAGCAGGGTAGATCTAGGTTAGATATGAAGAGGAAATTCTTTGCAGTGAGGATGGTGGAACACTGGAACAGGTTGCCCAGAAATGTGCTGGAGGCCCCTCCCCTGGAGACATTCAAGGTCAGACTTGATGGGGCCCTGCGCAACCTGATCTTCAGTGTGAGGCTGGTGAGACACTGGAACAGGTTGCTCAGGGAGGTGGTGTAAGCCTCATCCCTGGAAGTTTTTAAGACCGGGCTGGACAGAGCTCTGAGAAACTGGATCTAGTGGGAGGTGTCCCTGCCCATGACAATGGGCTTGGAACTGGGCGATCACAGAATCACAGAAGATCGGAGGCTGGAAGGGGCCTCCAAAGCTCATCCAGTCCAACCCCCCTATCAGAGCAGGAGTACCTAGAGCAGGTCACACAGGAACACATCACAGTGGGCTTTGAATATCTCCAGAAAAGGAGACTACACAACTCCGCTGGGGAGCCTGTTCCAGGCTCCTGTCACCATTACAGGGAAAAAAAAAAAATCATCCTCCTGTTTCCATGCAACTTCCTATGCCTCAGCTTCCACCATTGCCCCTTGTGCTGATATTGGGCATCACCCAGCAGAGCCTGGTTCCAGCCTCTTAGCACTTACCTTTACATCTTCATAACCGTGACTGGGGTCACCCCTCAGTCTCAGATCTTTAAAGTCCCTTCCAGCCCTGACACTTCTGTGATTTTGTGGTTCTGTGATGCTGTGATCTAGTTGGAGATGTCCCTGTTGGTTGCAGCGGATCAGACAAGCTGTCCTTTAAGAGCTCCTCCCAAGCCAATGCACTTAGCGAGTCTGTGAATTCTGTGAGTGCTTCTTTTCCACCAAATCTTCAAGCAGCTGCTTAAACATCAAAACACTTGCATGAAGTTACAGGAGGTGCTGAAACAGGAGACAACTTCAAAGCACCCCAAGCAATGCCACAAGAACTCAATGTCATTCACTGAAATTTGATGGATGGAGTCCTTAAAAAGCCAAGAAACATGACTGTGGGAACTGTGCAAGATTAAGAGTGGACTGTCAACTGTAATAAAACCAGGAGACAAGTCTCAGGCAGCAAGCCATAGGTTGATTTGTTCCTCAGGTCTCCCAGGGTGTTGTTCACTGTATGACTTTCCTTTAACCCAGAGATAAAAGCTCCAGATTCCTTTCCAAAGTTCCTGCCAGGTGCTGAGACAGCTGCTTTTTGGGAGGACTGTCTAAAAAGCTGCAACATCCATGAAATCAGTGATCAAATAGTAATTATAGCTCTGTTGGACAATGTTTGCAGCCATTTGACTTCATTTTGCTCATGTCCCTTCACTTTTCTATCCACAGCAGAATTTGCACACTTAAGTTAAAATTCACCCATGAGTATAATTGGTTTCTAAGCTGAATTAACATCTTCATGCTCAGCTCAGAATACAAATGGTTTTGTGAATCATAGAATTACAGAATGATTTCAGTTGGAAAAGATCTCCAAGATCATAAAGTCCTACGAGCAATGCAACACCACCATGACCACTAAATCATGTCCCACAGTGCCATGGCCACAAGTTTCATGAACACAGTATCACTGGAACATGCAGGTTGACAAAGCCCCTCAGGATCACCAAATCCAACCTAGAAACCTACTCTACAAGATTCAACTTAGACCATAGCCCTAAGCACCACATCCAAATCACCCTTAAACATAGCCAGGATTGGTGACTCCACGACCTCCCAGACCAGCTCATTCCAGTCCCTGACCACTCTCTCCTTGAGAAACTTTTTCCTAATGTCCAATCTAAGCCTCCCCAGTCTCAGCTTGAGGCCATTCCCCGTTGTTCTTTCTCCGACTACCAGTGAGAAGAGACCAGCAGCAGTCTCTCTGCAATGCCCCTTCAGGTAGTTGTAGACAGAACACATCCAGAGATGGGGACTCTATGACTTCCCTGGGAATGCACAAATGTGCAAGTCCATGCTCTATTTCTAGAAACGCAGCAGAGCAAACAATAAAACCAAAGAAAAAGCCCCACAAAGAATGTCAGAATCTCGGAATGTCAGAATCACAAAACCACAGAATCAGAGAATCTCAGAATCACAGAATCAAAGAATCGCTGAATCAGAGAATCAGAGAATTACAAAATCATAGAATCATAGAATGCCATGGGCTGTAAGGTACATCCAAAGGTCATCCTGTCCAACCCCTTCCCGCAGTCAGCAGGCACATCCTGAACTAGACATCACCAAAGAGCAAAGTTGCAAAAGAATGTGTGACACTTAATCATGGAAGAGAATCTAAAAAGAGGTTTGCATGGTGATTTAAATCAGTGGATGGAGAGAAAGCAAACTCTGATAGGAATTGGGTTTTAGAAAATCATGACGCAACAAAATAACAATCTTAAAACAAATCAAAATCAGTTTGGATAGTATTAAAGAAGAAAAATGGAAGTATGG
>VWZE01022747.1:20292-32589 GCA_013396675.1 Eubucco bourcierii | reverse complement strand
CCTCTTGCAGTCACTAATTGCCTTCTGCCATGAGCAGAAAGGAGCTTCCTGCATCCATCCAGTGGCTAAGCAGCATCATGAACTGCAAGTGGTGTAGTGACTGCAGGAACCTTCTCTGCCAGTATCATGTCTGCCTTTGCTGGGCACCTCTTCCAGTGTTCCAGCTTTGCCTGTTCCCTGTGTGTATGAGTATCCAAACCCTGCATTTCAAACCTCATAACTAAGTTTTCTGGGGAGATTTAATGTTCATAAACAATTTTCATAGTTATTGACAATCTCTGCCTGGATATCAAAATTAATATTGAGTATTCCTTTTTGATCATTCGTAACACACAGCCACGAATTCCAGCACAGTGGAAGTTGAGCTGTTCCAAAGTAGGGGCTGAAAGGAGCTACAGGAGGGTTGAGGAGGGACTATTGACAAGGGCTTGTCATGACAGGAGGAGGAGGAAAGGGTTTGAAGTGGCAGAAGGGAGATTGAAAGTGGATGTTGGGAGGAAGTTGTTTGCAGTGAGGGTGGTGAGACACTGGCACAGGTTGAGGGTAGGAGGACACTGGCACAGATTTCCCAGGGAGGTTGTGGAGCACAGAAGCACCCAACGTGATCAAAGATCACGTTGGGTGCTTCTGTGCTCCACAACCTCCCTGGAGGTGTTGAGGACCAGGCTGGATGAGGCCTTGAGTGCCCTGTGCTAGTGGGAGGTGTCCCTGCCTATGGCAGGGGTGTTGGAACTGGCTGAGCTTTGAGGTCCCTTCCAATCTAAACCATTCTCTGATTTTATGAACCTGGTGAAACTCTGCTTGATGTGTCAGGAGAAACCTTCACTCCTGTTTGCCATCCCTGCAGTAAACCATGGGTTTTGGTACATACCCATTTGCAGTGACTTTCACCAAGGAGTGCATTCAGGACATTGCTGTTAGGAGTTACTCAGAGGGGAAATCCATTGTGAATTCACCCAAGTGATGCATTCATCCTGTCAAAGGCACTTAATGGATCTTAATGTAGGTTGGTTGACACAGATGAAAATATGAAACATCTCTGTCATGCTGGGGGTGGAAAAAAAAAACCTGATTCCATATGCAAGCACAAGTTTAAAGCCACACATTTAAACCCTTCCTAATCCTTGTCCCAATGTATTTTATGGTCAACAAGAACCTCATAGTTCAGAATTGGTAATGAGGATAATAAGAAGATGGTTTCTGCACCATTAACTCTTCCTTTTTATTTTCTTCTCCCTTTCCTCTCTCACTTTGGCATTGACATGTCATGGATAAATTCCAAATTCAGGGCCTTTTTTTTTTTTTTTTTTTTAATATAACACAGCTTTGTCTATGTCACTTGGAAAGATTTTCCCATCAGTGCTTCAGATCTCAAACGTACTTCTGCATATGTTTGACATTTAAAATTAAATCTGTGATTTGCATAACTCTTGGCTGCTTTTTTTTTTTTTTTTTTGAAAGACAAATTTGTTCCTGGGCCCTTTTCCTAGACCCTCACTTGGCCATTTTATAAGATGAGAAACAAACTATTTGGATTTCATGACCTTCAGCTAGCTGCTACCTTTTTGACCTGACTGGAATAGCTCCTTGGAGTTTACCTAAGGTAAGCAAATCTTTGCTATGCACTGTGATGGAAGAATATGTGGGGGAGTTGACCTTGGTCCCTAAGTGCCCACAAAGCCACTGTCCCTCCCTCTCCTCAATAAGACAGGGTAGAAAACATGATCAAAACGTCCATGGGTCAAAGATGAGGACAAGAAGACCAGTTCTTGGTGATGCCCAGTGCCAGACCAAGGGGCAATGGGTGGAAGCTGAGGCATAGGAGGTTCCAGTTGAGCCTAAGGAAGAATTTGTTTCCCTGTGAGGGTGACAGAGCCCTGGAACAGGCTGCCCATGGCTGTTGTGGAGTTTTCTTCTCTGGAGATCTCCAAGAACCACCTGGATGCATTCCAGTGTGATCTGCTCTGGGTGATGCTGCTCTGGCAGGGGTGCTGGTCCAGATGATCTTTCGAGGTCTCTTCCAGCCCCTGGCATTCTGTGATTCTGTGAATTCCCAATTACCATTGTGGGTATAAAGAGCTCAGCTTGAGGAAATGAATGGCTACAATGCTCTTGGATGGTTCCCAGTGTAGCTGTTTCTCAAGGACACACATCGTGGCACTTAGAGACGTTCAACACCTGCTGCTCCCCCTCACATTTCACCTGTGCTATGTATTTACTCAACATCAAAGCTGACACACACCTCCCACCCTGACTGTTCACAGCACAACAAATTTTACACCAGGGATGGGGGAAAAACAAAAATACAGAACACAAAACACCACAACAAACTCCACGGGAGAGCCACAACTTCCTCCAGCCAGAGAGGTAGAACCCAAATTCCTCTGGGAGAAACAAAAAACTTCCTGAGACTTCCAGGGGGAGCTTCATGATCAATTTTGGAAGGAATATGTTGGTTGGGAAAGAAAATAAGTAAGAATAAGTGTCTGGCCTTGGCTAGCAGCTGTAGCACCAATCTTCTATGGAACTATACTTGAGAGAAAGGCTTCCATAGCTCCTCCACAGCTCAGATTGCTGAGGGGGGAATTTGACAAGAGACTTCCAAACTGTCACAGCTTTTAACAGGAGAACTCTGGCAGCAGATGCAGGCAGAATGCTGTAAAGGGAGTTTCACTATTTTAAGCAAGTGAGTATCTGCAGGCAGGTGTTTTATACGGATTCCATCCACTGGAATGAGTATTGAAAATGCCAATTAGGCACTGACTAATAAGAGCATTTTGCTCCCCCCAAAAGGCACAGCCTGTTTGGAGTGAGTGGATTTTCTTTACACTACATAATACAGTTTGCCATTCATTCTTTAGCTTTTGCTGCAGGCTTTACACCATTTATCTCCAATGACTTTCCAGTCTAGCTTTTGTATTCAGATAACACCATAAAAAATACAACAGCACCCAAACCAAACCAAACAAAACTGAACAAACAAACAAACAAAAACAACTTTTGATTTGAAGTACAAAAAAAAACCAAAAAGTGTAAAAAAAGCACAGTGGAGCTTCAGGCCTTAATTCAATTAAGATTGAATTGTGGAGGACAATTCAAATTTGAATTGCTGTTTGGAGCTGTAACTATACTCACAGGGAAAGAGAATGATTGAATAGTTGGAGGAAAGAGGCCAATAAGAGAAGAATGAGTACGAAAGGAATTAAAAATAATAGATTTTTGCTGTGGAAAAAGTTTTAGGTATTTCTCTCTCTCTGTCTCTCTCTCTCTCTTTTTTTCCCCCCTAAGTCATAATGATTTAATTTATTTTTTATGCTGTAGCAGATTTTTGTGGGATTTTCCAGTCCAATGCCTAAGAAAAAGCAGAGTGAAAGAGCACTGCTCATACACAAGGGCAGCTGCCGGAGATGATGGAGCCAAATCCACCCACAACTTTGTGCAATCTTTCTGCATCCCTTTTCCTCTTTGGCTAACTCTGAGTATTTATCAGGCCCTGGCACACCCAGGCACTGTGCCTGAGCAATGGGGGAGTCCTTGAAGACGTGAGAGAAGACATATTCCAGACACATTCCATTAATGGTTCTGAAGTCCCAGACCTCATTTGGAGAGAATTGAGGCAATTCTTTAACCATTGTTTTGTTTTCTTTGAAAATTTGTTCTTCTTCTCCTTCAAAAAAAACATGATCTTAGAAAGTCTTCATCTTAATAATTAAAAAAAATCTTAATCCTCTTCAGTTAAAATTCAGGAATGTGTGTGTGTGTGTGTGAGGGGTGTTAGTGCAAGAGGGATATTATTAAAAGGGCTCAGGTATGTTGCCCATAAATGCATCTAGGCTGGGAATCAAACAGGGTAGGCAATAAGCAGCTAAGCCAACTGCATGATCACTTGCATCAAACTTTTAAACCAACTCATTGTTCAGATCATAGAATCATTGAGGTTGGAAATGGCTTCTAAGATCAAGAAAGCTGGGAGGGACTCTTTAGGCTGTCAGGTAGGGACAGGACTGGGGGGAATGGAACAAAGCTGGAAATGAGGAGAGTCAGCCTGGATGTTAGGAAGTTGTTCAGCATGAGGGTGGTGAGAGCCTGGCAGGGGTTGCCCAGGGAGGTGATGGAAGCCTCATCCCTGGAGGTGTTTAAGGCAGGGTTGGATGAGGCTGTGGGCAGCCTGATCTAGTGTGAGGTGTCCCTGGGCATGGCAGGGGGGTTGGAACTGGATGCTGCTTGTAGCCCCTTCCAACCCCGCCTGATTCTATTCTATTCTATTGGCTGCTCCTTGTGGTCCCTTCCATGATTCTATGACTATTACTGGTACCATCAACACAGGGAGGACATGCAAGGAGTTCAGAAATTTGACTGACATGTCCTTGAACCACTCAATTTCCCCTCTTGGTTCTCAGGTAATTGCATTGAATCTAACACTTCTGCCTCTTTTTTCTTCTTCTCTGAATAAACAGTGGACAAAGTAGTTGCTTTTCAAAAGGATGCTATTACTCCTGTTTAATTGCTAGCAGATAAATTGCTCATAATGGTTTACAAGTTTCTACTTCATTGACTCCATTTTCTCCTTTCAATTATGAGAAGTAAATTAGATACTTAACAGTAACATAATCTTCACCCAATAAAGCTAAGTAACAGAGTCCAAACCCAAAATACCTTCTTGCCAGTGCTGCAGTTGTTTATGAACTCTAATAACTCTTTTTTCCTTCAGGACATGCCTAAATGGGCACTGAAGGTTAAAAGCTACAACCTCTTTGATGTCTCATCCAAACTCAGCTTCTTTCTTTTATGAGTTGTTAGTTCTGTTCTTGGTGGAGACATTTCCAGAATTGGGTCTTTGGCACCAGCTCCATCACAGCAGCAGAAAATGATGATGGTAGGGACAGTCCAATTCTCAAAATGCCTCTTTCCAGATTAAAAGGAAAAAGCTTTTCCTGATCATCAGGCAAGTACTGCCCCACTTTTTTTCCATCTGTGTACAGCCATACCTATGCTGACTGCCTCCCTGGAAATGGATGTGAAGCTGCAGCATCCTGGCCTTGAGACCTTCGAGTGCAAGCTCCAACGTGGCAGTCAGGAAAGAGTCTTTTGAACTGTTTTGCATCCTGGTCCACCTCTTTGTCTACATACATCTCCAGTAGGAATTTGGTGCCAGGTGAGGAAGGAGGGAAAAGGGGGAAAAAAGAAAAAAATGAAAGAAAAAGAAAAGAAAAAAGGGGGGAAAGGAAAAAAGGAGGGAAAGGAAAAAAAGGAAAAAAAGGGAAAAAAGGAAAAAAATAAAAGGGGAAAAGGGGGGAAGAGAAAAAGAGAAAGAGAAAAAAGAGAAAAGGAAAAAAGGAAAAAGGGGAAAGGGAAAAGAGAAAAAGGAAAAAAGGGGGAAGGACAAAAAGGGGAAAAAAAAGAAAAAGGAAAAAAGAGGGGAAGGACCAAAAGGAAAAGTAGGGGAAAGGAAAAAAGAAAAAAGGAAAAAAGGAGAAAAAAAAAAGAATAATAAAGAGGAGAAAGAAAAAAGAAAAGGAAATGAAAAAAAAAAGGGGAAAAAAGAAATTTAAAAAGAAACAAAAGAAAAAATGAGAAAAAGAAAAATGGGAAATGGGAAAAGAAAAAAGGAGAAAGGAAAAAAGGGAAAAAAAGAAAAAAGTGGGAAGGGAAAAACGGAAAAAGGAAAAAATGGGAAAAGGGGAAAAGGAAAAGAAATATTAAAGGGGGGAAAGGAAAAAAGAGAAAGGGATAAAAGGAAAAAAAAGGGAGGGAAAGAAAAAAAAAGAAGGGGAAATGAGGAAAAAATTAAAAAGGAAAAAAAAGGAAAACAGGGGAAAAGGGGAAAAGACAGAAAAAGGGAAAAAGATAAAAGGGGGAAAAGAGGAAAAAAGAGAAAAGGAAAAAGGAAAAGAATGAGAAAAGAAAAAATGGGGGAAAGGGGAAAAAAGGCAGAAAAAAGCAGAAAAGAGGGGGTGAAAAAAGGAAAAAAAGGGAAAAAAGAGTAGCACCAGTGAAAACGCAAATCTGCCACTTGTTTCAGCCTCTGCCAACTGGGTAACTGCAGTTTAGAATCAGAGAATGAAGCACCAAGATAAACTAATGCTGTTACCTTTCAAGGACATCCTGCAAGCAGCACTTGCCTCTTAAGATAAGGAGAAATCCCTGAGGGTCTGAGGATTTGCAAACTATCTGATAGTGCTTTTCTAAGCCTCTGTGATGTTTATGAATTTTAAGGTAACTTCTGGACAAAGATATCTGCTTGAAATGGATCCTTAAATGCAGCTGAAGCAGTGCAGGTACCAAAGGGGCAGTGGCAGTTACCCCAATTTCAGCAGGTATGTTAGGGGAAAGGTAATCAGAGCAACAGGTGAGGACTGCACAGAGGGCAGCTCAGGGCATGGTGTGGTGGTCATGGTCAGGCTGATGGTTGGGTCTGATGTTCTAGAAACCTTTTCCAACCCAAATGATTCTATGATCAGTTCTATACAACAGGGCTCAGTCCTGTTTGCAGCAGCAGGAAAGTGTATGAAGAGTGAACAGGTTTAGGTCATGTCAACAGATTTGATGGGCAGTCTGAGCATGCTGAGCAATCTGAGCAGGTTCTGCACTGCCTAAATGTATGAGGATTAACCTGGTGAGGCAAATCCAGAGCTAATAAATTTCTAATCAACTTCTGAGCAGTTATTAGTGTAATATGTGTTGAGCTGGTGATGATTGACAGCTACAGGAAAAAAGTGATGGATGTGAGCAGAGAAATATTCTAAGCTAAATGCCTTAAGGTGGGTCCAAATTTAGCAAACAAACAAACAAACACAAACCCCCATGAACCACCACAGCACCACACACACTTTAGGGATGGCATTCATTATGCCATTCATTATACCACTGGGTAAGGAATTGGCTGGATGGTGGCACACAGACAGTGGGGATCAATGCACAATGTCCACGTGGAAACCAGTGCCAAGTGGGTCCCTCAGGGGTCAGTGCTGGCAGCAGTGCTGTTTGACATCTTTGTCAGTGCCATGGACAGAGGAATCAGTGCAGCCTCAGCAAGTGTGCAGATGGCACCAAGCTGTGTGGCACAGTCACTTGCTAGAGGGCAGGGATCCATCCAGAGGGACCTGCACAGGCTGCAGAGCTGTGCCCAGGCCAACCTCAGGGCATTCAACAAGGCCAACTGTAAGGTCCTGCACCTGGGTAGGCACAATGCCAAGCACAGCTCCAGGCTGGGTGGGGAATGGCTGAGAGCAGCCCTGAGGAACAGGTCCTGGGGGTCTGGGTTGATGAAAAGCTCAACCTGAGGCTGCAGTGTTCATGCAGCCCAGACAGCAACTGTGTGCTGGGCTGCAGCAAGAGCAGTGTGGGCAGCAGGGCAAGGGAGGGGATTGTGCCCCTTGGCTCTGCTCTCCTCAGACCCCACCTGCAGTCCTGGGTGCAGTTCTGGAGCCCCCAGCACAGGAAGGACATGGAAGTGTTGGAGCCAGTGCAGAGGAGGCCACCAAGATGCTGAGAGGGCTGCAGCAGCTCTGCTGTGAGGACAGGCTGAGAGAGTTGGGGCTCTGCAGCCTGGAGAAGAGAAGGCTTCCAGGAGAGCTTGGAGTGGCCTTGCAGGATCTGAAGTGGGCTCCAGAAAAGCTAGGGAGGGATTATTCTGGGAATGCCAGGACAAGGGGCAATGGGTTTGAAGTGTCAGAGGGGAGATTGAAAGTGGATGTGAGGAGGAAGTTGCTTGCAGTGAGGATGGTGAGACACTGGCACAGGTTGCCCAGGGAGGTTGTGGCTGCTCCCTCCCTGGAGGTGTTCAAGGCCAGGTTGGAGGAGGCCTTGAGTGCCCTGTGCTAGTGGGAGGTGTCCCTGCCTGTGGCAGGGGCTTGGAGGTCCCTTCCAACCTTCTCATTCTGTGATTCTATGATTAAAACAATGAAAGAAATCAGGAGTGGGAATTGTTTAGAGAACTCTGCTGAGATGCTGTGTTAGCACTGCCTCTCTTTCAAAGGACAGCACTCAGTAAATAATAAAAGCAACAAAGATTTTTTTTATATATATATATACCATTGAGAGATTCCTTTGTGGCACCAAACTCCTGAAGATCAGGTTCAGTATTCAAACCAAAATAAAAAGGTTTTTAAAAGAAGAGGTAGATCTCAGCTCAGTTTTCAGTTCCAAGAAGCTGAAATACAGAGCTCTGTGCTGAAAGACTGGAGAGGCACTTGGAGAGCTTCATTCAAATGCCAAATACCTTTAGCATATATCACTTAAGTTGCACTGTATGAAAGGGGCTGGCATGTAGCTTCCTGCTTCCATAAAACAGACTTACAGCATCAAGACAGAATGGCTGAGCAAAACCACCTGATCTTCAGCACAGCAGGAACAGAGAGAGCAGAGTGACTCAGAAGAAAGCCTTAATAAAAGCAAAACCCAAGTCGAAATCCAGAGTCTGCTAGAAAGCAGGAGCTGGGCAGAGCCTACAAATCAGCAAGGTAAGTTTCACAAATGCTCCTGTCCACCACGGGGGTAAAAGAACAGAGAAGAGCAAAATTCATTGGAATAAGAATGTTTGACTCTGGGATGGGCTGGAAGCCAAAGACAAGGTGAAAGATGAGGGCAATAGCAGTGATGAGAATCATGATGTGAGCAAAGTCTGTGAAGTTATAGTGTCATAGAATGCTTTGGGTCAGAAGGGACCTTCAAGACAGCTCATTCCAAGCCCCCTGCCATGGGCAGGGAGACCTTCAGCCTGGAACACCTGGACCACCTCCAGCCTGGGACACCTGGGACACCTGGAACACCTTCAGCCTGGAACATCTGAAACAGCTGGAACACCTCCAGCCTGGGACACCTGGGACACCTGGGACACCTGGAACACCTCCAGCCTGGAACATCTGAAACACCTGGAACACCTCCAGCCTGGGACAGCTGGAACACCTCCAGGCAGAGGGCATCTCCAGCCTCCCTGGGCAGCCCCTTGCAGTGTCTCCCCAGCCTCGCTGTTGAGAATTTATTTCTAATAACTGTAAGATAACAGAGGTTGAGATGTTAGCTCAGAAATGGCTCACAGATATCCTGTACCTGAAGTATTTTAAAACTGGAAAAGAAAGATTTTGGTTAAAGGCAGCCTCGGATACTCTGAGTCCAGTACTTGCTCTGCAGCTCCCACCAGTGCTGGTGAAGGAACAGTCACCTCCATCCACATTAATCTGCACTTAAATAATTCACTGATCCTGCCTCCCCTCCAAAAACTATCCAAACAAAGAATTACTTGTCTTATAGTTTGGGGAGGGGGGATGAGAGGGGGTCAGCTTTCCTCAGCCCTGCTGTAGAACCTGCAATTTCCACCTTTGCCATCTGACTGCCTCTGGCTGCAGTGGCTTTATGATGAGAATCAATATCTATTTCTAGCAAAAGGTGTAATTTCATGGCAGGTGGCTCTGGCATTCCTGTATCTGTTTGCTGAATTCTGTGCAGCCAAGGTCTCATTTTAATTTTTTTAATTTTTGGTTTTTTCACTTGGGAGGATAAAAAAGTGAGGGCAACACTTCTAATAGCTGATTCTTGAGCATAATTGGCATTTGTGCCCAGGAAAGGAGGAAAACAAAACTTTCCACTGGAGTGGTTTTTACTGAACAAGGCAAATCTCTGCTGAATCTCTGCTCTTGGGAGACCCCACTCAGGGTACTGCCTCCAGTTCTTGTGGCCCCAGCACAAGAAGGACAACTGTTGGAGAGGGTCAAGAAGAGGCCATGAGGATGACCACAGGGCTGGAGAACCTCCCCTGTAAGGCCAAGCTGAGAATTGGGGCTGTGGAGAAGAGAAGGTTCTGGGGAGCCTTTGAAGCAGCCTCCCAGTACTGTGAAGTGAAGAGGGCCTGCAAAAGAGCTGGAGAGGGACATTTTGCAAAGACCCTTTACAAAGGATGAGAGGGAAAGGATTGGAGACGGGAGAGTGTAGATCTAGACTGGACATCAAGAAGGAGTTCTCCCCAGTGAGGGTGTTGAGAATCTGGAACAGGTTGCCCAGAGAGGTCATGAATGTCCCCTCCCTGGGGGTGTCCAAGGCCAGGCTGGATGAGACCTTGACCAACCTGACTGAGCGGAAGGTGCAAGGCAGGGAAGATGGAACTGGATGATCTTTAAGGTCTCTTCCAACTCAAGAGAATAGCCATACCCTTCTGTTCTGTTCTGTTCTGTTCTGTTCTGTCCTGTCCTATCCTATCCTATCCTATCCTATCCTATCCTATCCTATCCTATCCTATCCTATCCTATCCTATCCTACTAGTTTTGGTTCTGTTCTGTTCTGTTCTATCCCATCCTACTCTACTCTATCCTATCCTACTCTACTCTACTCTACCCTATCCTACTCTACCCTACTCTATTCTACTCTACTCTATTCTATCCTATCCTATCCTACTCTACTCTATCCTATCCTATCCTACTCTACTCTATCCTATCCTGTCCTACTCTACTCTACTCTACCCTATCCTACTCTAGCCTATCCTACTCTACCCTATCCTATCCTACTCTACCTTATGCTACTCTACTCTATCCTTTCCTACTGTACTCTACCCTACCCTATCCTATCCTACTCTACCCTACCCTATCCTATCCTACTCTACCCTATCCTATCCTATCCTACTCTACCCTATCCTATTCTACTCTACCCTACCCTATCCTATCCTACTCTACCCTATCCTATCCTACTCTACCTTATGCTACTCTACTCTATCCTTTCCTACTCTACTCTACCCTACCCTATCCTATCCTACTCTACCCTATCCTATCCTATCCTACTCTACCCTATCCTATCCTACTCTACCCTACCCTATCCTATCCTACTCTACCCTATCCTATCCTACTCTACCCTATCCTATTCTACTCTACCCTATCCTATCCTACTCTACTCTACTCTACCCTACCCTATCCTATCCTACTCTGCTCTACCCTATCCTATTCTCTCCTACTCTATCCTATCCTATCCTACTCTATTCTATTCTGTCCTATCCTATGCTATCCTACTCTACTCTATTCTATCCTATCCTGGTCTGTCCTGTCCTATCCTATCTGGTTCTATTCTATCCTATTTGGTTCTGTTCTATTCTATTCAGTTCAGTTCTATTCTATTCAGTCCTAATCTATCCTATTCTAGCAAATAAATTATGGAGAGAATTTTAAATAAACCCTTCTGCATAGGAATTTTCTTGTCATTTTCAGCACAGTTTTCATTTGTTTTGATTTTTTTTTTCCAAACAGTCAAGCAGAGTGAAAAAAACTCCATGGGATTTTAGTTTTCCTTTCTCGTCCCTTGTAAATGTTTTAAGCATTCTTAGAAATATATTCATTCAAAGCAGCTATTTATATGTATCTTCAGCAGCAATGACAGCACTGCCTTTTGGCAGTCACATCTGTTGCTTGTGGTTGACAAAAATTCCACATGAATGGTTAAGTTTCAGTGCACTTCTTAGCAGCTTTCACCTCAGGAAGAATTGAGTATGTGGGATGCTCCAGGAGAATGTTTTAGCTGGCAGAAGAAGTGAGCTGATTCCAAGAATAGATTGCCTGTCTTACCTCAGATAAAACTGGTTCTCTGTAGCTGTCCTTAGAGACCTTCTAGTAGCCATCTCACTGCAAGAATGAATCTCCCTTTGGTGTGGGTTTTCTCCTCCATGAAAGTAAAAAATAAATCTGTTATTGTAACAAAGGCTGCACAATTGTGTCCCCATATCTTACAGCTTGGCAAAGGGAATTTTATGGAGAGCACAGTGGAAAAAAAATGTGACATTTAGCAGGGATCACTACAAGCAGAGGAAGAATTTCAGTTTAAAATTAGCCCTCTGCCAAATCTTACAAAAACTCCTGGAAACTTTTAACTCAGGTATTTCTAATGGATATGCCAGAACCCACCCTGATGTTTGTAGTTAATGCTGGGAACCTTCAATGGCTAAGCAAATATCATTCTCATCTCTCTCTGTTTACTCAGTCCTCTTCCACCAGAACATGAGATCAAAATATGCAGGGAAGGCTTCTAATAAATCATAAAAAAAATAGAAATCAATATCCATGAGGTAATTACATAAGCATAATAAAGACCCTTCCATTTTCTCTTATTAGTGCTTGTAAAAATCACAGAAACAGCAATACCCAGGTTGGCAAAGCCCCTCAGGACCACCAAGTCCAACCTAGAACCCTACTCTACAAGATTCACCTTAAGTATCATTTCATATTGAGAATGTGGAGATGGGAGAATGCTGGAGAGCAGCCCTGAGGGAAAGGCCCTGGGGGTGTGGGGTGATGAAAAGCTCAAGCTGAGGCTGCAGTGTGA
>VWZE01022747.1:0-20207 GCA_013396675.1 Eubucco bourcierii | reverse complement strand
TGAGGACAGGCTGAGAGAGTTGGGGCTCTGCAGCCTGGAGAAGGATTCCAGGAGACCTTAGTGTAGACTTCCAGTGTCTGAAGGGGGCTCCAGGAAGGCTGTGGAGGGACTATTGACAAGGTCTTGCAATGCCAGGACAAGAGGCAATGTGTTTGAAGTGTCAGAGGGGAGATTGAAAGTGGATGTTGGGAGGAAGTTGCTTGCAGTGAGGATGGTGAGACACTGGCACAGGTTGCCCAGGGAGATTGTGGAGCACAGAAGCACAGAATAGGATGAAGAATTGGGTGATTCTGTGCTCCACAACCTCCCTGGAGGTGTTCAGGACCAGGTTGGATGTGGGTTGGACCTTATGGTCCTTATGAAGTATTCGTGGGGGGAGGATTTTTTTCAGCTGCCCAATTTTTTGCTGTAACAAAAATATGAGGAAGCAACTTAGGAGGCAGACTACTAAAAGTGCTGCACATAAAGGGAGTGTTGCCTGCTGGAAGCAAGATGCTATCAGAGTGCAGCTGCTTGCTTAACACAGTGCTAGTTCCTATTATGCCCTTGTAACAGCCAGCAAAGAGCAGCACACCTCTCACAGGTGCCATTTCCACTATCAGCTGCTTGCATCTTTTCATTTTCTCAGCACAAATTTCTCTAACGTCCTTAGCCTCTGAAATCAGCTTATTGTCCTTAACTTACAGATAGGAAATGTGCTTGCAGATGAGTAATAGAATTGTTGGTTGTGTTTTTTGGTTTGGGGTTTTTTTTCCATCTGGTTTGGTAGAGATGCTGCCTGTGGGTTTGTGGTGGGAAAAGTGTTTTTTGTAAAGGGACTTATAGTTCTTCACTCTTCTTTTGACTTTCTGAGTTGTCCTTTGAATTTCTGTTATGTCTAAAAAGCATTGAATGTCTATTTTGGCTGACTGTAAACACCTTGAAAGTCTTTGGTACTATTTAGACTTGAAAAATGAATAAATAAGAGGTTAGTTTAAAGTGTAATCACTCAGAAGCCTTTGGAAGATTCTCTCTCTTAGTGTCTGACAAGTGGCTTGAATGGAGGTACTGGAAGGTGCCCAGAGAAGGGCAGCAAGGCTGGGGAGGGGCCTGGAGCACAGCCCTGTGAGGAGAGGCTGAGGGAGCTGGGGATGTGCAGCCTGCACAAGAGGAGGCTCAGGGCAGAGCTCATTGCTCTCTGCAGCTCCCTGAAGGGAGGTTGTAGCCAGCTGGGGTTGGGCTCTGCTGCCAGGCACCCAGGGACAGAACAAGAGGACACAGCCTCAAGCTGTGCCAGGGCAGGTTCAGGCTGGATGTTAGGAGGAAGTTCTTGCCAGAGAGAGTGATTGGCATTGGGATGGGCTGCCCAGGGAGGTGGTGGAATTGCTGTCCCTGGAGGTGTTGAAGCAAAGCCTGCATGGGGCACTTAGTGCCATGGTCTGGGTGATTGGCTAGGGCTGGAGGATAGGTTGGGCTGGGTGAGCTTGGAGCTCTCTTCCAAAGTGCTTGATTCTGTGATTCTGTGACTCTATGAAATTCTAGTGGCACATAACCACTCCTGTCAGCCTATAACTGAACTGCAGAGCTTCCCAGGAGTGTAAAACTGCTTTCTGAAAACAAAGCTTTCCCCCAGACAACACAAGTGGACTCCCACAGGACAGCTCTGCAACCACTTTCCCTTCTCACATCTCTTCATGGCCTTCAGCTCAAGTGACTTGCAAATGATTTCAGACCTGTGCAAACCATCACAAGTTAATTGAAGCTCTTACTTTGTGCTTCCAGTGATCCATAGGTTAGGGGTTGGTTTTTGTGTGTGTTTATTAGCTGCTGAAGTGTTGTTTTTTTTATTCCCCCACCCCCAGAAGTGACAATTTCACTATCAAATATGTTTAGATAAAGGACCCAATCACCTCATTTGCACCTCAATTGCATTTTTATCACCATTCCCTTCATGCCTGCTGCAGTAGCTCTTCCACCATCCCCACTGCCTGCTGCATATCTCCTGCAACCCAACGAATTTCATGGTCTTTTTTTGAAGCAATTTAGTGGAAGAGATTCAATTTCTTAATGTGGCAGCTATATGTAGCTATCTGACACCTACAGCAGAGACACTCAATTGTCACTCTGCAGACATTCATTCTTCCTCCCAATTTCATATCCTTTGCCCCCTCACCCCGGAGTCCCACTGAAGTATTCACAAAACTTCTTCCCTTGGATGACTCAGGTTCACTTTCTGCATCTCAGACTGCATCAGACCACTTCTAAACAAGTCATCTTAAACACTGAGGACAGCAAAAAATCATTACCAGTGATATCAGCTGGAATATGAATTCTGGGGAAGAGTTTTATATCTGTTTGCTTAATATAACTAAATACTAAGACCAAAGTTTTCACTGTTTTCAGGAAAAATTTCTACCATGAAGACGAATAAATCATAGAATCATAGAATGGGAAAGTTGGAAGGGACCTCAAAGCTCAGCCAGTTCCAACCCCCTGCCATAGGCAGGGACACCTCCCACTAGTACAGGGCACTCAAGGCCTCCCCCAACCTGGTCCTGAGCACCTCCAGGGAGGTTGTGGAGCACAGAAGCACCCAACGTGATCTTTGATCTTTAGGTGATTCTGTGCTCCACAACCTCCCTGGGCAACCTGTGCCAGTGTCTCACCACCCTCACTGCAAACAACTTCCTCCTAACATCCACTTTCAATCTCCCCTCTGCCACTTCAAACCCATTGTCCCTTGTCCTGGCATTCCCAGACCTTGTCAATAGTCCCTCCCCAGCGTTCTGTTTTATGAAAAAAAAGCTACAGAAATTCCTCACATTCTCAATTCTTTGTCATCCTTCATCCCCTTCCCTCTCTGTCTTTGTGTTTCTCCAGGTACACACATTCCCTTTCTGCCAAGCAAATTGCAAGCCTGTCTTGGGGGAGTCAAGCCTCATATTAGGAAAGCCTACTGACAGGTTGCCTTTCACTGCAAGCATTCAATTAAGAATTAATAATGGAGCTTACATCTCAATTAAATATTAAGTGGGTTAAAAATTACTTATTTAGTAATAAAGATGTAGAGATAAATTCAAGTCTTTAAACAAGGTGAAGCCTCAGAGGTTGTGAGCTGTGCTGTCGTGTGTTGGAGCTTGAAGAGGCACTGCTTTCTCAGCTCAGTCTCCAGGCTAATCTGAGGTGATACCACAATTAGATTAGTTAAAGAATCTCATCAGCACAAGCAAAACCTCACAATTCTCTGATGTCTTCAAAACACTCCTAAGTCATAGAGTCATACAGAATCAAGCAGATTGGGAGAGAGCTCCAAGCTCACCCAGCCCAACCTATCCCCCAGCCCTAGCCAATCACCCAGACCATGGCACTAAGTGCCCCGTCCAGGCTTTGCTTCAACACCTCCAGGGATGGGGACTCGACCACCTCCCTGGGCAGCCCATCCCAATGCCAATCACTCTCTCTGGCAAGAACTTCTTCCTAACATCCAGCCTGACCCTGCCCTGGCACAGCTTGAGGCTGTGTCCTCTTGTTCTGTCCCTGGGTGCCTGGCAGCAGAGCCCAACCCCAGCTGGCTACAACCTCCCTTCAGGTAGCTGCAGAGAGCAATGAGGTCACAAAATATGGATTTGTGAATGGATTTGGATCATCTTTGGAAAAACAAAGTTTGAAGGTGCTCAGCAGGGCCAGGTGTGGTAGTAACAGGAGGAATCTGAGATGTTCTACCTGTAGGAAGACATAAAACCCCCTGATGATTTCCAGTTTGGGTGTCCTCTATAGGACACTCTGTAGCAGCTACAGAAGTTTCAACAGCTTTGAAAATCCTACTTTAAAGGCAAACAGGACTGAAATTCCCTTGATTTTAAACCCCACATCTGCTTCCTTACTTGAAGCTGGGGTTAGATAGCAAGTTTTAATTCTCTTATGTATATGTGGGTCTGTATTATCTTTACATTGCATGAAATTGTTGTCTTCACATTACTGGGAACAGCAATTTAAACACACACACACACAAATGTGGCATTGCAAGCGTGTGCACATGCAAGCAAAATCAGCTGGTGTTTAAGACACTTGACATAGTCTGTGACTCACTTCAGGTGCATTTTGAACACAGACCTGTACAAATGAGCACCTCAGAGAGGTCCGTGGGAAGATCTTTGCTCTTGGAGTCAAATTTAAAATAGTGGCTAATTGGTNACCTTCTTGTGGCCTTGCAGTATCTGAAGGGGGCTATAGGAAAGCTGGGGAGGGACTTTTTAGGCCGTCAGGGAGTGATAGGACTGAGGGGAATGGAACCAAGCTGGAAATGGGTGGAGTCAGCTTGGATGTTAGGAAGAAGTTGTTGAGCATGAGGGTGGTGAGAGCCTGGCACGGGTTGCCCAGGGAGGTGGTGGAAGCCTCAGCCCTGGAGGTGTTTCAGGCCAGGCTGGATGAGGCTGTGGGCAGCCTGATCTGGTGTGAGGTGTCCCTGGGCATGGCAGGGGGTTGGAACTGGCTGCTCCTTGTGGTCCCTTCCAGCCCTGACTGATTCTATGATTCTTCTCCAGAACAGACAACTCCAGGTCCTCAGGCTGGGTGTGAGTTGTTCCCAGTAGTTCTTGCAGGACTAGAAGGATTCAAAGGGAAGCACAACCATTGCTATTCAAATTATATTTGGATTAATCTTAACATTTAGATTAAACCCAAATCAAATCAAGGGCTGAAAACAGTATCCAAGATAGGATGTTAAAAAGTTAAAAGCATCTTAAATCCCTGCAGAAGCCATTTGGGAATGGATGTCTTTTCCTCTTTAAAGAGTGCACATTAGTCAGCATCATCTGTATTTTAAGGTAAGGTTATAACAGCATAAAGGAGACTTCCATCTGTTTTTTTTCCCCCCAACAACCTGCATTTCCTTTGCAGGAATTACATTTCTTTGTGCTTTTTTTTTTTTTGTTTTTATTTTTTTTGCCTCCACAAACCACCCAAATAATCTCACATTCTCTTGTGGGTCAGACTGCAGGAATTAATACCTATTGGCAAATGGCTCCCTGTAGCCTGACTGATGACATTTACAATTATGCCAGAGAATAAATCATTTCACTCTGCCATCCCACTGGAGACTCTGCTTTATGCACACAACTTGTAATATGAATCTTTTATCACACTGACATCAATAGGGGAGTGGTAGCCCCTCCTGAATGGCTAAATAGAAATTGTGAGCATCTAATGAAACTCTTTTGTACCTTCCCAGCTGCAGAGCTCTCTACCCTGCACTTAGAAGTGTAAAGTGTCATCTTAACCTTCTGCAGTCCTCCAGAGATTTGAGCATATTCCATTTGTAGTTCTTCTTTCTTCCTAAATGACTCTGGTTAAAACACAGAGGAGTCATTAGTAAAAATTCAGTGACACCACTGAATATCTTTTTTTTTTTTTTAATAAGCATATTTCACTGATTTTACAACCCAGCTTTTGGCACACAGCATTTTCCAATCCTCTCTACCTTCAGTTTGACAACCACTATCCTATCTATCTCAGTTTCCACTGACTAAGCAAAAATCCTCTGCCACATGCCCAGGAAAAACCTGGAAGAAGCCTTTGTCTTTGTCTAAATTTCAAATTACTGCCAGTGCCACTAATTTTAGATGGGGACATGCAGGCAGCACCTCGGGCTGCAGGGGAGCATGTGTGTTTTCAGCCTGGCTCTCTCTCTGTTCTGGAGTGAACAATTGCATCTAACAATCTGGAATCCCCTTCTACAAGAGCAGGTGAGTGAGCTCTCTGATCAAGGTAAGAGATCACTGAGTACAGTTTCAAAAGTGTCTGCTGAAGCCCACGGATGCATCAGCTGATGTTTGAGAGGTGATTTTCACGTCTCATTTTATTTCCTGTGCCTCCACATTGCTAAATTAAGTTTACAGGAAACAGAAGCATTACCAAAGGCTTTACATGGGGCCAGGCAGGTCCTTTTGACAAGCCAGTTTTGAAGGCAGAGGAAAAGAACCAGGTTGGAAAAGACCTCTGAGATCATTGAGTCCAACCTAGCACTTAACCCTTCTCATTAACTAACCCATGGCACTGAGTGCCCCATCCAGGCTTGACTTGAACACCCCCAGGGATGGCAAACACACCACCTCCCTGGGCAGCCCATTCCAATGCCAATCACTCTCTTGCAAGAACTTCTTCCTAACATCCAGACTGAACCTGCCCTGGCACAGCTTGAGGCTGTGTCGTCTTGTTCTGTCCCTGGGTGCCTGGCAGCAGAGCCCAACCCCAGCTGGCTACAACCTCCCTTCATGTATCTGCAGAGAGCAATGAGGTCTGGCCTGAGCCTCCTCTTGTGCAGGCTGCACACCCCCAGCTCCCTCAGCCTCTCCTCACAGAGCTGTGCTCCAGGCCCCTCCCCAGCCTTGCTGCCCTTCTCTGGGCACCTTCCAGCACCTCAACATCTCTCGTGAATTGAGGGGCCCAGAACTGGACACAGCACTTAAGGTGTGTCCTGATCAGCACTGAGCACAGGGGCAGGACTGCCCTGGTCCTGCTGGCTACGTTATTAGTCTGCCTCCTAAGTTGCTTCCTTTTTTTCAGCAAGAAATTGGGCAGCTGAAAAAAATCCTTCCACCCCTGAAAACTTCCTAAGAACCATCCAGCTACATCCTTCAGATGCTCATAGAATCACAGAATGGTTTAGGTTGGAAGAGACCTCAAAGCTCAGCCAGTTCCAACCCCCTGCCATAGGCAGGGACACCTCCCACTAGTACAGGTTGCTCAAGGCCTCATCCAACCTGGTTCTCAACACCTCCAGGGAGGTTGTGGAGCACAGAAGCACCCAACATGATCAGAGATCAAAGATCACATTCTGTGCTTCTGCGCTCCACAACCTCCCTGGGCAACCTGTGCCAGTGTCTCACCACCCTCACTGCAAACAACTTCCTCCTAACATCCAGCTTCAATCTCCCCTCTGCCACTTCAAACCCATTCCTCCTCCTCCTCTCATTACAAGACCTTGTCAGTAGTCCCTCCTCCTTCTGAGGATTTAGCTAGTCAAGAGGACTGAAGTTGCTATGTCCAGGTCAGTATCTCACAATGAGATGTGCTGCATTACTCTTTAAGCTCAGACTGGCTCAGCCTGTCATTTGCACATGGAATCATAGAGTCACAGAATCACAGAATCTTAGACTCACAGAATCAGCCAAGTTCACCCTCCAAGCTCACCCAGCCCAACCTAGCACCCAGCCCTAGCCAATCACCCAGACCATGGCACTAAGTGCCCCAATCAGGCTTTGCTTCAACACCTCCAGGGATGGGGACTCCACCACCTCTCTGGACAGCCCACCCCAATGATGCAGAGCCACAGCACACAGCAGTTCTAGCTTAGTGTAGAAACAGTCTGGGTGGGTCTACAGCATCTGTACAGTGCTGGAAAGCAACTTTTACTTGTTAGCAGTACTTGCTGAAGCAGTCTTTACCAGGGACAGCTTGGGTTACTTTTCATAACACTTTCCTGTAAAGTCATCCTACACCATTTAGATGTCCTGGAAGTACTACCTTTAGCCTTGTAGCTTTATGTAGGAGTGAATAATTTATGTGTGAGCTGTTTACATCTGAACATTGCAGAGGGAATAGTTCTGTGTTGCAAAATAAGGTTCAGTAATTCAATCAGAGAGCTCTGTAAACAGCAGGGCTGCCTTCTCTAGCCGCAGTGAGCCTACCAAGGTGCCTGCAGACAGGTAGGCATGGCTGTTAGTGATCACAGCACTCACTGTGCACCAAAGTGCTGCAGAGCACACAGTGCAGATTGTGAAAGCCAGCAGAGCTTAGCAGCAAGAACCAGACTGCATGCTCCAGGCAGTGATGCTTGGCACTGCACCACCTGAAAACAAAGCACTCCTCCTGGGCACTGCAGACCACCTGTTGTAATTAACTGCCCTGTCTATTTACTCAAGGGTCACACAGAATCACAGCAACACCCTGCTTGGCAAAGCCCCTCAGGAGCACCAAACCCAGCCTAGGACCCTGCTCTACAAGATTCACCTTAAACCATAGCCCCAAGCACCACATCCAAACCACCCTGAAACACAGCCAGGCTGGGGGACTCCACCACTTCCCCGGGCAGCTCATTCCACTCCCTGACCACTCTCTCTCTAATGTCAAATCTAAACCTCTCCAGGCTCAGCTTGAGGCCATTCCCCCTTGTTCTGTCTCCAATTCCCTGGGAGCAGAGCCCAGCAGCAGCCTCTCCACAATGTTGCTTTAGGTAGCTGCAGACAGCAATGAGGTCTCACATTAGGTCCCTTAAAGAAGCAATTTCAAGTAGGTGAGTTGCTTGAATTTTCCATTGTCTGCACAAAGAGCCTGAAGTCTTTGACACCAGAGCCCAGAGAAGGGCAGCAAGGCTGGTGAGGGGCCTGGAGCACAGCCCTGTGAGGAGAGGTTGAGGGAGCTGGGGGTGTGCAGCCTGCAGAAGAGGAGGCTCAGGGCAGAGCTCATTGCTCTCTGCAGCTACCTGAAGGGAGGTTGTGCCCAGGTGGGGTTGGGCTCTGCTGCCAGGCACCCAGGGACAGAACAAGAGGACACAGCCTCAAGCTGTGCCAGGACAGGTTCAGGCTGGATGTTAGGAAGAAGTTCTTCCCAGCAAGAGTGATTGGCATTGGAATGGGCTGCCCAGGGAGGTGGTGTGTTTGCCATCCCTGGGGGTGTTCAAGTCAAGCCTGGATGGGGCACTCAGTGCCATGGGTTAGTTAATGAGAAGGGTTAAGTGCTAGGTTGGACTCAATGATCTCAGAGGTCTTTTCCAACTTGGTTAATGCTGTGATCCTGTGACCCACTAAGGCCTTGAGCAGCTGAGTCTAGCTGTGAGGCTGTGCCCATGCTGGGGGGTTTGGAGTAGATGATCTCCGAGGTCACATCCAGCCTGGGCCATTCTGTGGTTGATTCTATGACATAGCTACTTGTTGGTAATGCTGAGCAGAAGCCACCCAAGAAGAAGAGAGCCCAAACAAACAACTCTTTTTGCATTGCACTCCTAATTATACTTCCCATTGCTGCCACCAGCTCGCAACGCTACCAGTTACTTAATTGGTTTTATTTAGCACTGCACTTGGCATTTAAATTATATAAGCCAGGGATTATGGGAGCTATTGTGATGTGTCTTTGGATTCTATTCAGCCCACTAAAAATAGTCAGCTGCTATTAACATATACCCATCTGAAGCTTAGCTGCAGATAAATGGAAGGAGATACTGTGCCCAGGGCAGCAGCTGGAGGCAGAAGTCCTCACTCTGCCCTCTTGGCCACTTCTCTGACCCCTGCAACTTCCCCAGCTGTGGCCTCTCCAGACAGCCTGGGAGTTTCCTGTTTTCTGTTGATTCTTCTTCTCCAGGAGAGCAAACTCAAGAGTTTTCCCACTTTGATGCCATTTTCCACACCTGTCTNTTTCCACCTCAGCTTTTTCCAGACTCTTGTACTGCATTTCTAATAGATGCTTTAGAACAAATTTCTGCTCTCCAGCCATATCCCTCCCAAGCCAAAGCTGATAAAAATTGGTAAGATGAAACCAGATCACAGATTCATGGAGTGGTTTGGGTTGGAAAGACACTTTCTACTAGCCCAGGTTGTTCAATACCTCCTCCAACCTGGCCTTGAACATCTCCAGAACTCCCAACTGGCAGGGCTGGCTACAGCTTCAGACAGTACCCAAAGGCTGTCAGGGGATTCTTGTAATCCAGTGAGACTTCTGGTTCTTCCTGGACTGCTGCAGAAAGGAGGCAGACAAGCTCTGACCTGGCCCTGGTCTCCTCTGGATGATCTGTGTTATCTCCAGGACTTCCTGTCGTGGCAGCAGGCTCTCAGGTGCAGGCAGGATGCAATGCCATGGTGCAGTCTGGGCACAGTGTCAGGCTGGCTGTGCAGGCTGGATGAGTGGAGGCATTTAAAGGCTGTTCCTGGTAAGTTCATGGAATGTGGTTTCCAGGCAGTTCAGGGTATACAGCAGCACAGATATAACAGCACAGCACAAATATAGTGGCAGAGCACACATTGTGCTCCCTGTTCATCTCCTTTTATCCATACAGCCCAAGACTAACGTGCCTTTGGACACAGAATAGCCCATCAGAATGGCAGTTAGCCAAGCTTGACCAGATTAGGTGAATCCATAGGTTTGTTTTACCCTTTGTAAGGCAGCACACAGCCCTTGCACAAGGCATACACAACCTGAACCTGGGTACCTTGGCTACTGCAGGCTGCACAGGCCCAGGGTCCTGTCTCTTTCCCACAGTTGTTTCTCCCCAAAACAGAGAGAGAGAGAGAGCAGAAAAACATCTCTGGGCAAGCCAGGACATGGGTAAGCCTACTTTGGCCTGCTTAGGCCAACCACAACATTGTCCTTTCTTTGGTCCTGTCACAACCCTACCTTAGCTTCAAACCCATCTATTGCTGATGCCAACTATTCAGCTGCAAGTAAGAAATTTGTGGTCTCACCTATGAGTAAAAAAGAAGCAGGAGAGGAATTCCATGACCACTTTATTGCATAATGTATGACAACTTTCAGCTCCAGTGCCAAGGCAGAACAAGATCTTTAAACACTACTTAGTGAGCAAAAGGTTGTGATAATTTAATGACCACTTGGAAGATACCTGAGTAACAGTGCTTCGGTTTTCATCACTACAGAGTCATACTTTTGGCAAAGCAAATCTGCTTGAGTGGCCTCAAGCTGGTGCAAATGTGACAGAGTCAGGCAATATGAGTTAGCAAGTTTTGGAGCTGACTCTGAATCAGGTCATGCAGCTCCTTGTTTGATTTCTTCGTAGGGGGAAAACAAGTCTGTGTAAACTACTCCTGGAATTAATCCTTTTACATTTCTTAAGGAGAGTGATCATTCCTTTGACACCTTGAGAGGTGAGTGCTGTTTGTGGAAGGTGGTTTCAAAGAAAAAAAAAAAAAAACCAAAACCACCATTTGGTATAAAATTATATAAGCTGTGAAGATGTTTTATTCATCAAGCAAGGCATGTTAATCACTTCAGAGAAGGGAAAAAACACAGAGTTTCTGCCTGAAGAGCTATAACTGAAACAGATAAACATGAAGAGATGAAGGGGCAAGTCAAGAGGAAAAGATCTCCTTTAGCTTATTTGACACAAAGCAGGGAGCTTCACCAAGCATGAAGAAATGGGGTAACAAGCTGTGAAGTTTGTAAAGCATGGCAGGAAAAAAAAAAAAAATTTTTTTTTGCAAGAGAATGGCCTCTGTTAGGGGCCAGATGCAAAGAAAAAAATAGAAGCCTTGCTGGAAGGGTGAAGCTTTAAAATAAATTGTGGTACACTGTGATAAAATTTAATATGAGCAGAGCAGAAAGCAAACTCAGACTTGATGCACATCTACCTGGACCTGAGTAAGGCATTTGGCTCTGTCCCACACAACATCCTGGTCACCAAACTGGAAAAACATGGACTGGATGTGTGGAGCAATGCTGGTTAAGGAACTGGCTGGATGGTGGCACCCAGAGAGTGGTGATCAATGCACAATGTCCACCTGCAGACAAGTACCAAGTAGCATCCCTCAGGGGTCAGTGCTGGCACCAGTGCTGTTTGACATCTTTGTTAGTGCCACGGACACAGGAATCAGTGCAGCCTCAGCAAGTGTGCAGCTGGCACCAAGCTGTGTGGCACAGTCGACTTGCTAGAGGGCAGGGATCCATCCAGAGGGAGCTGCACAGGCTGCAGAGCTGTGCCCAGGCCAACCTCATGAAATTCAACAAGGCCAAGTGCAAGGTCCTGCACCTGGGTGGGCACAATCCCAAGCAGAGCTCCAGGCTGGGTGGGGAATGGCTGAGAGCAGCCCTGAGGAACAGGCCCTGGGGGTCTGGGCTGAGGAAAAGCTCAACATGAGGCTGCAGTGTGAGTGCAGCCCAGACAGCAACTGTGTGCTGGGCTGCAGCAAGAGCAGTGTGGGCAGCAGGGCAAGGGAGGGGATTGTGCCCCTTGGCNAAGGCTTCCAGGAGAGCTTGGAGTGGCCTTGCAGGATCTGAAGGGGGCTCCAGAAAAGCTGGGCAGGGATTATTCTGGGAATGTCAGGACAAGGGGAATGGGTTTGAAGTGTCAGAGGGGAGATTGAAAGTGGACGTGAGGAGGAAGTTGTTTGCAGTGAGGGTGGTGAGACACTGGCACAGGTTGCCCAGGGAGGTTGTGGCTGCTCCCCCCCGGAGGTGTTCAAGGCCAGGTTGGAAGAGGCCTTGAGTGCCCTGTGCTAGTGGGAGGTGTCCCTGCCTATGGCAGGGGGTTGGAAGTAGCTGAGCTTTGAGGTCTCTTCCAACCTTACCATTCTATGATTCTATGAGCAGAAAGAAGCTCCTTGAGTCCATTTGGTGAGCAAGCAGACTACTGACTGCAGGCAGTACACTGACTGCAGCAACCTTCTCTGCCAGTTTAAGTGAGTTCAGTTAATGTTATATATTATCATTGGTTATTGCTAGATCCTGTTCTAACCTGTATATGAAGTCTCCATGACTGATGCAAAGATTATTATTAAAATCTGTGATCACGGTGACACAAGTTCAGAATATTTAACCTTAATAAACAATATTAATTTCAAAAAATATCATCTCACAGTAATTAATTACCCCTCTACTACAGACCATAAACTTCTTACTTGCAGCTGAATAACTGGCATCACCAATAGAGGAGCTTGAAGCTAATGTAAGATTATAACAGGGCACAAGAAAGAAGAGATGCAGCTGAACATCTTCACGAACAGTGAGGAACAGACACACACTGCTTGCCTCAGTGTCCATCCTTTCCTGAAGACATCCTGCTGTTGGGAACTACCTTCCTATCTGACCTGCCTGCTGTTGGGAATTACCTTCCTATCTGACCTGCCTGCTGTTGGGAATTACCTTGCTATTTGCCTTGCCTGCTATTGGGAATTACCTTCCTGTTTGCCTTGCAGGCCACCGAGTTCACCGCCAGCGCTCAGCAGCCCAGATGGAGCAGCAGGAGGCATCGCGCGAAATGTCTCGCAGCAGATTCCCTCACTCTCCACACACAGAACAGAGCAATCTGTCATGCTCCTTTTAGTGGTTTGGTTGGTTTTTTTTCCCCAATTGGCAGCTTAACAGTGGCAGAAATCTTATTCCACCAATTCTTTGGACAGAGGTTGCCAGCTGTGAGTGTACTTCCAGCAGCAGAAGGGAGAGGAGTTTGGGGAGTCCTTTTGCACACTGTCAGGAACAGACTCTCTCTTTATTACCTCCTTTGCCAACTGTGTTTGGGGATCCAGCTACAAATACATTATTCATCAAATGGTTTATGTGTGTGTGTTAAATCAAATGAAAAGCTCCCCAGGAGAGGCAAGTGTCCTAATAATGTACAATTATGGGAAAGGACACCATGAAGGAAAAGTTACCATATCTACATCTTTTTAGCCTTAGTAGCTGGAGTCAAATTGGAAGGTTGAGAAAAGTCAAGAGAAAAAGAAAAAATAGATTACTTAGGAATTCTAATAATTCTGTTGGCTGTTTTTGCAGCTCTGCTTTATAGAATCATAGAATGGTAAGGTTGGAAGGGACCTCAAAGATCATAGGCAGGGACACCTCCCACTAGTACAGGTCACTCAAGGTCTCATCCAGCCTTGTCCTGAACACCTCCAGGGAGGTTGTGGAGCACAGAAGCACAGAATGGGATCAAAGATCATGTTGGGTGCTTCTGTGCTCCACAGCCTTCCTAGGCAACCTGTGCCAATGTCTCACCACCCTCACTGCAAACAACTTCCTCCTGACATCCACTTTCAATATCCTCTCTGCCACTTCAAACCCATTGCCCTTGTCCTGACATTCCCAGACCTTCTCAATAGTCCCTCCCCAGCCTTTCTGTAGACCCCTTCAGATCCTGGAAGGCCACTCCTAAGTCTCCTGGAAGCCTTCTCTTCTCCAAGCTGCAGAGCCCCAACTCTTGTAGCCTGTCGTCAGAGCAGAGCTGCTGCAACCTTCTCAGCATCTTTGTGGCCCTTATGGCAACTCCAGTCAAAAAGGTAAACATCATCCTTCAGGTTCCAGATGTGCTCTGGGTGTTCCTGGCTATAGGTGCTTGTTCCTACTTGTGTTTATTATCAAGGTGTAATGGAAGAGTACAAATCCATCTCATACAGCCCCTCCACAGCCTGCACAAAGGATTGAAAGCTTTCACTTCTCAGGAAAGAGCTCCTGGATAACCTCAGAGCAAACACAGCCACAACTGAGCCTGTAACAGAACTGCTCTTCCAAAGAACCCAATCAGCTGTGTGCTGTGAAATTAGGATGAGTGTGGCTGAGTGCTGAGGCACTTCAGCAAGGGAGACCTCAGAGTGGGTTTCCAGTACCCATAGGGGGTCTGCAAGAAAGTTGGGAAGTGACTTCTCACCAGGGCTTGTACTGTGAGGACAAGAGGGAAGGGACTGAAGCTGGAGAAGGGCGGATTGAGACTGGAGACTAGAAGGAAATTCTTGACAGCGAGGGTGGTGAGACTCTGGCACACATTGTCCAGGGAAGTTGTGGATTCCCTCTCCCTGGAGGTGTTCAAGGCCCAGTTGGACAAAGCCTTGAGCAATGTGGGCTAGTGGGAGGTGTCCCTGCCCCTGGGACATCTCTTTCAACCTAAACCATTCTTTGCATCTATCAATCTTTGGGCTGTTGAAACCAAATGGATTCAACCAGTCATTGTCTGAGCCGTCCCTGGCTTGCTAGCTCAGAGTGGAGCTGGTAGGGCAGAGTTTGTTTAGCAGCAGGGAAAGTGCTTTGGGGAATGCACACAACTTACTGAGAGACTGCACAACACCGTGCAAGACAAAGCACAGCCCTTGAGAGCCCTTTTGAACCTCTGCACTTTAAGAAGCAGCAAAGGCTGTTAGGACAAGAGGCAAAGAAGCTTTTTTTAGACATTCATCTCCTCTGTAAGCATGAGTCAGATACCCAAGATATGAACACAGATCTATTGGAAGACAAAGATTCATCATCTCTAATTAATTCTCCTGCTTCCTGCTCCTGTGTGTCACAGTGATACTCTCTCAGAACCATAGCAGCATTAGGTACTCTCTCTCAGAACCATAGCAGCATTACTGGTTGCACTCCACAGAATGGGAGCAAGGATAGAAACATTGCACTGGGAGTTTAAAGTCTGAGGGAGGCAGCAGCAGAAATCACAATGCAAGCCAAATTGCCATCGTGGAGGTTTAGTACAGTAGCTACTGGGCAATCTTGCCTCTCTAGAAGCTCTTGCCTCACCATCTCAATAATTTTCTCCTGCCTGAGTGACTACCCACAGTTAAAGCCTTCCAGCTTGTCTCTCCTAGCACATATTGAGCAAGAAATGAAAGACAGGAGGAAAAAAAGATCTGCAGGGATCAGAAGCCTTCAGAGCCTTCTTCAGCCAGCGTGATAACATAGCTGGTGCAGCTCTGCAGCTTCCTCACCCCCTCACTTGGGTCAAGATGGCAACACATAACCCTCTTCCCAAATCCAAACTTATCCCAGCCCCTCCCTTTCAGCATCTGCAGCTCTCCAGGGAGCCAAATCTGTCCTTAGAAGTTCTGTGCTGACTTCACTTTCTTGTCTCGCAGCGCTGGGAAACGCCTGTGCGTGAACTCGTAAAGACAAAGGAAAGTCCTGAGAGCAAGAACGTGGGAGATAAAACTTCTGAGAGCAGCAAAGGAAAAGGAGGGGATATAACAAGTGAGGAGAGTCACCAGAAGACATTTGCAATGGTCAGGAAGTGAAACTCGGATCCCTTTCACCTGGATGGTATCACACAATTGCAGAATGCTAGGAGTCAGAGGGGACCTCCGAAGGCCTTCTGGAGCAGGATCACCTAGATCAGGGATTTAATCATAGATCATAGAATGATTTAGGTTGGAAGGGGCCTCAAAGCTCACCCACTTCCAACCGCTTGACATAGGCAGGGGCACCACCCACTAGAGCTAGAATCCAGCCTGGTCCTGAACACCTCCAGGGAGGCTGTGGAGCACAGAAGAACCCAATATGATCTTCGATCAAAGATCACTTCGGGTGCTTCTGTGCTCCACAACCTCCTTGGGCAGCCTGTGCCAGTGTCTCAACACCCTCCCTGTCAAGAACTTCTTCCTGACATCCAGTTTCACCCTCCCCTCTGCCAATTCAATCCCATTCCTCCTCCCCCTGTCATCACAAGACCTTATCAATAAATATTAACCCATTCCTCTCTAGAGCTGCTGAAGGGGACACTGCTGAGGCCTTGGGGGAAGCCGTTTTGCAGGAGGTCTTGTCCTGTTTACTGGCCCCAAAAAATTAATTCTGATGATGCCTTCACATGTTTGCTGTTCTGTTGTGTGCTCCTTGGCAGTGCTGCTTTGAGCAGCAGAGGATTAAATCCTTGTTCTTGCTCCCCAGGCGCAGTGCTGCGTTTCAGAGGACACAACAGCATTAGGCTTGCCTGCTGGATTGGGCAGAGGAAGGTTAAGTGTGTTTAAAGACACTGCCTATCAGCCTGAAGTGAATTGCTGTGGAGATGCTGGATGTCTGCCCAGAGATAAAAGGCAGCTAAGGTATCTCTTCAGCTGCACTGATTCATTATGGACAGCTCACTATGAATTGTGTGGGTTGGCTCCTTTGGTCAATTTGAGAAGGTACAGATGATTATTTGCTTGGGTTTTTTTTTTTTTTGGGGGGGGGGAGGAGTAGTAAATAAATAAGCAATTATTTAATCCCAAGTCTACCGGCTGAAGAGGATCTCTCAGAAGACAGGAAAGCTGTGGGCAAAGCAGAGCTATTGGTTCTGGCTGTCACCTGTGTGCTGGTTTGAGGCTAATTGGAATACTGTAATGGAAAATAATGAGACTGTAGGCTGTGAAAAGGCAGCAGTGGTGATGTCTGCTTCACCCAGAGGCATGAAAGCAAAGACACAAACACAGATAAGACAGAGTCTCTCTCTGGGAGTCAGTGTGTCTGCTCCCTGGACTTCTGCTGTGTCCCCTACAATTCCCCTCCCAGCAATCAGAGTCCCCAGGAGGGGTTCCCAACCACTCTTCCACCTCCTTCCCACCCCTCTGCCTTAGCCCAGGGTTTACCTTACAAGCAAGGTGAGTTTGGAGGCTGGGCAAAGGGGTGAGAAGCAGAGTGATGAGTTGGGTTAACAGCAGAAAGCAGAAGACACAGCAGCTCCCAGAGAGAGACTCCCTATCTTATCTCTATTTGTGTCCTTTTCATACATCTCAGCAAGCCTCTGAGTGAAGCAGACACCACCATTGCTGGCTTTTCACAGCTTGTAATCTGACTTTTGTCATGAAAGCATTCCAACCAGCCTCAAAGCAGCACATGGCTGAGTCTAGTCTGGGTGATTTCCATGAAGTGGAGGGGTAGGTAACTCCCAAACCATCACAGCCTGGCAGGAGTGCACTGAAGCTAATGCAGCATCACAAGCTTAGGTCCTTCACTTTCAAACAGATACAGGCACAGGGAGACCATTGATGATATTTGCAACCTTATTTGTCAGGTTCTTGACTTTCCAAACCTACCTGCATCTGTTCCTGTGCAGCCTCCTCTAGGTGAACCTGCTCTAGCAGGAGAGTTGGATTAGATCTCTCCAGAGCTCCCTGCTAATTCCCATCCTGCTCTGATCCTGGGTGAAGCTTTTCATGATGTTTTGAGCACATCTAAGCTCTCTTGCTGTCATCATTGCCTTAGACACTGCAGGCATTCAACACACAGCTCAGCAAAGCCCCTCAGGAGCACCAAGCCCAGCCTAGGACCCTGCTCTACAAGATTCACTTTAAACCATAGCCCCAAGCACCACATCCAAACCACCCTGAAACACAGCCAGGCTGGGGGACTCCACCACCTCCCTGGGCAGCTCAGTCCACTCCCTGACCACTCTCTCCAGGAAAAGCTTTTTCCTAATGTCCAATCTAAACCTCCCCAGGCTCAGCTTGAGGCCATTCCCCCTTGTTCTGTCTCCAATTCCCTGGGAGCAGAGCCCAGCAGCAGCCTCTCTACACTGTCCCTTTAGGTGGCTGCAGGCAGCAATGAGCTCTGCCCTCAGCCTCCTCTTCCTCCGACTGAACAGCCCCATTAGGTTGCAACGCAGCTTGTTGGCTCCTGATTTAATTTGCTGTCTTCTGCTTTTCCTTTTTTTCTTTTCCAGAGTGACAATCAGTGATTTTTTTCTGTTCACCAACCCTGTGCTAATCCATAATTTACATTGGATTTGCATTGCCAGCAAAGCTATGATCTGGTTGTGAAGGGGTTGCAGAATTTCAGTGATCAAACAGCAAAGTTACTGCTTTAACAGTCGAATACAAATGCCAGAAGCACACTGGGGCTTGACCTAGAGTTTTCATCAAACCTAAGCATGCAAAGCAACCTTTGGGGGCACATCCCTGACCTCCTGTTCCAAGCTACTCTTTTGGGTAGGAATTTGTCTGTGTAGCTCTAAGAAATTACTTCAGGACTTGCTTGCTTTGTGAATGGACATTTAGAGATACTCCTTCAGCCAGCAGAGCAGCTCCTGGGGTAGCAAGTTTGGTAGAGCACATTCTAGAGTTCTGTTCAAACAAAATGAGCATCAGGGAGGCACCTTCCATATGCCCCCACGTCTCCACAAGTGCCTGGCATCACCACAAGAATTGCATTTCTCTCCTTCATTAGTCCCTCACATTTCCCCCACCTTGTTCACCTGCTCAACATATGGGAGGGTGTTGAACCCATTCTTGATTGAATAATCATTGTAATTAATCTCTCACCTCATCAGCCAAGAGGTTACACAAACAAACCCCTCATTTGCCAAGCATGAAATGGATGATCTCAGAGTGGTTCTTGATTCAAAGTGTATCCTGTCAGGGTCATCTGCTGTTATTATCAGATCTTGCTGCACCTCCTCAGCTCTTCCAAGACCTGGTGCAGAGGAATAAACATGGAGTCATAGAGCAAGTCAAGCAGGTTGGAAGAGAGCTCCAAGCTCACCCAGCCCAAGCCAACCAACCAGACCATAGCACTAAGTGCCCCATGCAGGCTTTGCTTCAACACCTCCAGGGACGGGCACTCCACCTCCCTGGGCAGCCCATTCCAATGCCAATCTCTCTCTGGCAAGAACTTCCTCCTAACATCCAGCCTGAACCTGCCCTGCCACAACCAGAGGCTGTGTCCCCTTGTTCTGCTGCTGAGTGCCTGGCAGCAGAGCCCAACCCCAGCCGGCTACCTCCCTTCAGGCAGTTGTAGACAGTACTGAGGTCACAAAATATGGATTTGTGAACGGTTTGCGTCATCTTTGGTAAAATAAGGTTTGAAGGTGCTCAGCAGGGTCAGGTGTGATATTAACAAGAGGAATCTGAGGTGTTCTCCCTGTAGGAAGACATAAAACCCCTCATCCAATCTTTTCTTGAAGACCTCCAGGGACAACAACCTGAGTTGTGCTGTACCACATTTGTCCCTCCAAAGCAAACTGGTTCAGCTTCAGGGACTCACAGAACGGCAGAGGCTGGAAGGGAGCTCCAGAGCTCATCCAGCCCAACCCCCGTGCCAGAGCAGCATCCCTGCAGGGTGTCTTCTTTCTGTTAACTGCAGGTTGCTTTGCACAATGGTTTCAGAGTTACTGAGCTGTTTGCCTCAGGAGCAGGAGCCCAGCCCCAGGTGTAAGCACAGGCAGGAGCTTGCAGGTCATCCTGCAGACAGCACTGCTCTGCAGAGTGGCAAATCAGCCTCACCTGCTCAGGGCTGCCGTTTGTCACCCTAATGATAACGATGTTAAACTCCTTAACCACGAGTCATGGCACCAGACAGCTGTGAGACACTGCATGGGCCTAAAGCCTCCAGGGACTGAGGCAGACAGGGAAACTAATATTTTATTTTATACTCAGAAATACTGAAGGAAATTGGTAGAAATTAGCTCTACCAATCTAGTGCCTCTCTATAGATACCTACAACTCATCTTCCCTTCCTGCTAACCATCAGCTCACACAGCCACAGAACTCTTTCAGTTGTTAGAGATCTTCACATCACCAAGCCCAGGAAACAAACTCACCTCATTTCCAAGCTATGCACATGGAGAACTTCAGTTCTTGACCAGAAACTCTCTGCAGGAAGGGAAAGCCTGGGGAGAAACAAAATCAGCTGAGAAAGCCCAAACCAACCAACAGACCATGCCCAGTGTCCTGCCCAGGCTGCGGGACACAGCCCAGCAGGAGGAGGAAGGTAGGGAGCAGGAGGGGGGCAGGAGGGGGTGGCTGTGGGGAGCGGCTGTAGGGAGCTGGAGGAGGGGG
>VWZE01022744.1:77077-87216 GCA_013396675.1 Eubucco bourcierii | reverse complement strand
GGCCTTGAGTAACCTGTGCTAGTGGGAGGTGTCCCTGCCTATGGCAGAGGATTAGAACTAGATGATTCTTGAGGTCTCTTCCAACCTTACCATTCTATGAATCTATTATTATTTACTTGTCAAAATTTTTATTCCATTCAACCTCCCTGGAAAGTCCATCCCTTGTTTACAGTTAGACACAAAAAAACCTAAGCTAAACCTTTAGCCATAACAGTATATTAAAAAGAACTGTCCCAAATACTGAGCCTCAAGGCACACCTCCTGTGACCAGCCACCAGCTGGATTTATCTCCATTCACTACCACTCTTTGGGCCAAATAATCCAGACAATTGTTTTACCCAGCAAAGTACCCTCCCATCCAAACCTTTAAACACATTGGGTGATCAGTTTGGCTTCAGTTTTTCACCTCAGGACCTGTCCTCCCCATCTAGTGTGAAAATAGGTAATACTATGCAACCTTTCTTCTGTTGTCTTTGTGTCTGTGTTAAATTGAGAGCCGAGGTGGCTGAAGCACTTAACCTTTCATTAGAATTTAAGTACAGGTTAATGTCTATGGAAAAGAGAAGAGGATATAAGGACCTCTTCCTCTCCTCTCTTCCACATGGTAGGTTTATTTAAGTAGGGAAGACAGAAACACCTCCAAGTCAGTACTTCTAATCAACTTCAGGTAAAGAAGTGCTTATTTTGAGAATGCAAACACATTGTCAAAACTCCATTTCCTGAACACTGCTCAAGCAGTGTGACCAACAAGAATTTTAAAAAGGAACAGTTTCCTTTTTTTCTACAAATTTTCAGTTATGTCTCTCTGTCTTAGCTAAAAGATTCCAGATGTCACTTTGAGAAAAAGCATGGAGGGGTATTGCTTTCATAACAGGGGTACATGATGATTAGAAAAGTGGCCAGCTGGATCAGTGCTTTGCCCTGAAGGTAAAACTAGCAAAGTTCATGTAAAGGGAAAGACAAACACACACACACACACACACACACAAAATCTCTTCAGCAGGTAAGAGCTGTCAGTATAAACTTGATCACACAGGAATCAAGAATATGCAAGTTTTAGACTAGCAAGTAGCTGTAGGAATCCACCTGGCCTGTAGGAATCCACCTTTATGCTTTTGAAACATATAGTTAAAAATGGTGCTATTAATAATATCTAGTATCTCAGGGTCTTTAAGAGCATTAATCTATCTTGATCCCTTACAATCATCACTTCAATACAGCTTCCAAACATTCTTTCTTTGGGTGAATTATGTTCAATATTTATGCAAGTGTGAGAGATTAAGAACTCATATTCTTGTGGCAAATGGAAAAGACATTGGAAAAAAATTCTACCATGTCTTCTAAGTACATGTCTATGTAAGTATACACATACAAGAATGAATTCTTATAAAATAATGTCGTGCACAATGATAGTTTACTTTGTTGTTCTTCATCACTACTTGGATATATTTTGTGTTAAAGGAAGATCTTTTATCTTCACATAAAAAATTGAATATAGTGCAACTAATTGATTTGCTCAGGACACAGTCTTTGCCAGAAGCAAAGCAGAAACTTTCTGAGTCCAAAGGTAATGTTTTATGGTCAGTTAATCTTTTCTTACCTTCTCACTCTAAATTCTATACTATTTCGATTTCCTACCACTACTCATTTAAACAAAATTTTCACAGTGAAGTGCTAAGGAACAATACACACCTCCAGTCGACTGGTTATGTTTTCAATAAGTGTTTCAAAATTCTGACTCCCACTATTCAGAAGGATATTGTAAAGTAGAATGAAATTAATATTTTCTACTGAAAACACTCTAACCCAACCCAAAACAACAACAAAACCAAGAACAACAATCAAATCAACCAACCAAACAAGAACACATAAGAAAGTAAATCACACTAAAGCAAAATGTAAATAGAGTTTTAGCAGCAAAGATGCTATATATATTCAGAAAGTCTGACTTATTGAATTATTTCTCTGGTTTTTTTATAATGATAACTTGTCTGGATTCTTTGCAATGTTACCTCTTAATTTCCAGTCCTTTTATTCGGTATTTTATAGCTACTTTCCTAGAAGGTATCATAGGAACAATAAATGAACAAATATCCACACCTCATACAAAATAGATACTTGTTTCTCTACTTGGTCTAAAAAGAAATCTGACAGTTACAAATAACATCTCAAGGTTACTAGATGAGTCAGTAATAACATTACATACAGTTCAGAGGGTAAAATCGAAGGCATAAATTTTATAGCTACTTCTTCCTAACAAATGGGTTTGTACATATGACTTATATTTGCTGTTATGGTCCTGGAGGTGTAGTTAATTATTTCTTATAAAATAGAAATTATTTTGGAATCTAACTGGGTTGACAATGTGCTTTCCTTTGTTTGCTTTCATAGCTGCCTACAGTTTCTTCTGAGATTTTGCAGCTGTGTGTTTAATACACCCTGTTTTTGACATAGTTCCAGACACAAAAATTGCATGAATGCCGTAGAAAACAGGAACAGACTCCAGCCCATAAAGAAGAAACACACACACACACTCCATCCCCCCAAAAAAACCCCAAACCAAACCAACCAAACAAACAAAAAACAAAACCAAAAACAAACAAACAAAAAAAGAAAACCACCCAAAAAAACCCCACCAAACAACACAAAGGAACTAGTTACTTTATAAACTACATAGTATATTACAAATCCCACAACCTCCAGGTAATCCCTTTCCTGACATGCAGTGAGGATGGCTCAGTACGGTTTAGAATATAGGGTCCAGTTCACTCTGTTGCTCCCTGCCACTGGCAGTGCCATTTCTCCACCCATAAGACCCAGTAGTGGGACTAGTCAGCTTAAACCAACATATTATTCACTCCTTATTCTACACCATCTGCATTATGCTCAGCAGCAATTAACATCACACAACATGTATCATTTACCGTGTATTCCCACTCCAAGTGAGATCACCTTGCAGCACACAACAAACTTCTCCATCCTCTCACATTACCCACTAGGTACATCCCAGTCCCTGCACATGCATGAGTTTGCCTTTACCTAAAGCGGGACTAATCCAGACCTCTTTCCTTAGGATATTGTTTATGTGTACCATGGGAACTTTTATCACCTTCCAGATTCTCCTTCTCTGGAGACTTAGAAAACCTACCTGGATGCATTCCTGTGTGAACTATCCTAGGTGATCCTACCTCGACAGGAAGATCAGACTGATCAGACTCAATGATCTCTGGAGGTCCTTTTCAACCTCTGAAGTTCTCTGATTCTCTGATTCGATACTGCATGATAGTTAGGAATGGACAGGGCCGACCCAATTAGTAGATTATCTCATGTTACTCTCTCAAGGACCTTGTACTCTAGTTTTTGTAGTTTCCTCTTCCCGTTACTTTCAGAAATATTTTTATTAGATCATGGTAATATTTGAGTTTCCCAGCATCTAGTGCATGGTAAGGGATGTGATACACCCACTTAATGTCATGCTCTTTGGCCTAGGTATCTATAAGGTTATTTTAAAAATGTGTCCCATTATGAGACTCAGTTCTTTCTGGGGTACTCTATTGCCGCAGGACTAGTGTTTCAAGGCCTACGATGATGTTCTGAGCAGTGGCATGGGGCACTGAATGTGTTTCCTGCCATCCAGTGGTTGCTTCTACCATTGCAAGCACATATCATTAGTCTTGGGATGTTTGTGGCAGTGTGAATACAGGATCACGGGATGTTAGGGGTTGGAAAGGACCTCCATAGATCATGGAGTCCAACCACTCTGCCAAAGCAGGACCATAGAATCTAGCTCAGGTCACACAGGAATGTATCCAGACAGGTCTTGAAAGTCTCCAGAGAAGGAGACTCCACAATCTCTTTGGGGAGCCTGTTCCAGTGCTCTGTGACCCTTACAGTAAAGAAGTTCTTCCTCATCTTGATGTGGAACTCCCTGTGATGTAGTTTATACCCTATGACAAGGTACAACTGAGAAGAGTTTGTCCACTCCCTCTTGACACCCAGCTCTCATATATTTATAAACATTGATTAGATCTCCTAAAAGTCTTCTCTTCACCAGACCCAAAAGCCCCAGGTCCCTCAGCCTCTCCTCACAGAGCACATGCTCCAGACCCTTAATCATCTTTGTAGCCTTCTGTTGGACTCCTTCAAATAAATCCCTGTCCTTCTTGAATTGGAGAGCCCAATACTCACCAGGGTAGAGTGGAAAGGAAGGAGAACCTCCCTTGATCTGCTTGCCATAATCAATGCACCCCAGGATCCCAAAGACCTTCTTGGCCACAAGGGTGGATTGGTGTAATCCACCTGCCAGGCTTTCCCATATTTATATTTCAACCATTCCCCTCCCATACCACAGAGGCTTTACCCACTTGGCCTGATTAATCGCAGCACACATCTCACATTCTTGGATAATCTGTGAAGTCATGGTTAAATTCACCCCTCAATCTCAAGTCCATCTGTATGTCACATCTCTTCCTTGATGGCCTGAGGTATCATGGGCCATTAACTCTTACTTTTCCAGTCAAGATCCACCTAAGTCACTCTACTCTTAGCAGCTTGATCTACCTGTCGTTTGTCATGATGTTCTTCAGTGACTCGACTCTTGGGTACGTGAGCATACTTCGACCACTAAATTCTCTGCCCAAGCAGCAATATCTTGCTACAAGTCAGCAGTCCAGATGAGTTTACCTCTCTTCTGCCAGTTGTTTTCCTTCCATTGCTGTAACCACCCCCAAAAAGCACTTGGCACCATCCACAAGTCTGTATAGAGATAGATCATTGACCACTTTTTTTGTTCAGTTATGTCTGAAACTAGTGGAATGTCATTCAACTTTGCAAATGGACTCAATTCACCTTCTCCTTCAGCAGCTTCCACAAACAATCATGTGGGGCTCCACACCACGACCTTCCACAATGTGGCAGGTTCTGTCAGCGAACAGAGCATATCGCTTTTCATTTTCTGGCAGTTTGTTGTTTGGTGGAGCCTCTGTTTCCTTTGGTGACACCCCAAAGCCTTTGCCTTCTGGCCAATTTGGGATCAATTCTAAGGTGATTTGGGCTCCTTATCTGAGCCTATTGTGTTATCAATGCAAGCCACTTGCTCCATGTGGCATCAGTTACATGATGGTAAAGAAGTGTCAGGAGAAGCTGCATTTCCTACAAGGAAACTCCTTCATATGCTGCTGGTTGTTTTTTTTGTTTTGGTGGTTTTTTTTGTTTTTTTTTTTTGTTTGTTTTTTTTTTTTTTTTGGTCGGAGTGTAGTTGGTCTCATTTCCTTTGTAGCTTTGACCCTGGAACCCCAGGGGATGACTTTTCTAGATTGTTATGGAGGGGATAATTAGTTAATGTGAGATTATGTTTTTCCAAAATTAATATAATTTATTACTTTTTTAATATTCAGGAGTCTCTCTTCCCTGACCACTAGTTTTAATAACGATCAGTTCTTCGTGTGATCATGGAAATGTTATACATATAATAACACAGGATCTAGAAATAACTAGCAAAAATATATAAACATTAATTGTGTTCAATTGAACTGGAAGAGAAGGGTCCTGCGGTCGATACACCGCTTGCGGTCAATGTACTGCTTGCCCACTAGATGCACTCAGGAAACTCCTTTCTGCTTATGGCAGAAGGCAATGGTGAATTACAAAAGGTTTCAAGTATTTACTCACAAAATATTATTTCTTGATTCGTGGGGCAAGCTACAGCTTCAGACTGTACCCAAACACTTTCAGGGAATTCTGTTACTGTCTTGTCAGCTGCTGAGGCTTCTGACTCTTCCCAGGCTTCATAGGCTACTGGGGAAAGGAGGCAGTCAATCACTGACGTGATCCTGATCTCTCTGGATGATCTGTGTGTCTAGGACTTCCTATCTTGCCAGGAGACTTTCAGGTGTAGGTAGAATGTCTTGCAATGTGCACTCTTCGCATGATGTTAGACTGGCTGTGCAGACCTATCACATGGAAGCATTTAGAGCCTGTTTCTGGTAAACTCATGGCAGTGAAGTTTCCAGGCAGTTCAGGATACAACAAGGCAGTGAGCATTGGTAGCAGGCAGTAACAAGCAAGCACAAATACAGCGGCAGAGCGCGTTGTGTTATCTGCTCATCTCTTTTTATCAAAACAATCTGAGACTAATGTGCCTTTGAACACAGAATAGACAATCAGAATGGCAGTTAGCCAAACCTGTCCATATTAGGTGAAGCCATAGGCTTGCTTTACCCAAATTTGGAAATGCATAGGCCTTGCACAAGGCAGGCACAAGCCAAGTATGTATACCTTGTTTACCGCAGAATGTAAAACAAGTCTGGTCAAGCCAGAGTCCTTAGACTCAGTGACTCCAGGTTGTTTTTCTTCTTTCTTGTGGTTGCTTCTCCCCATAGTAGAAGGAGGGAGAGTAGAAAGACATGTCTGGGAAAACCAGAACGTATATAAGCCTATTTTGGCCTGTTTAAGCCTACCACAATATATATGTTTTCTGCCAAAGCCTCTATGTGGGACCATTATTCCCAGCTGCAGTGTGAAACGCATTTGTAACATCTTGGTCTCAGGGCTACTATATGCACAATGCCATGTCTGATTTGTTCAAGGTCTGTCACAGCTCAGAACCCCATCTTCTTCCAATCTTCGCTGGTAGAGAGGGTTTGTGGTCAAACTGTTGTCTGGGATTTGCATCCTCCAGAAACCCATAATACTCAAGAAAATTCTTGGTCTTTCTTCTTGTTGGTAGATAGAGACATAGCTGTCATCTTGTTGATGACATCCATTGGAATCTTACAATGCCCATCCTTCATTTTAGCCCTAGGAACTGGACATCTCATGAAGGTAGCTGTTAAAGAATATTAACCTATAATAAGCAGCAGAGATATTAATGGAAATATTAATCATTATTTATTAATATAAAAATCTTGTGAAAACTTATTTACAATATTTATAGTTCCGGGTATTTAGTTGTCGTTGGTTATTTTCACAAAAGGGTACAGGTAACAGTTTATACAGTCTAAAAAAACAAAACAAAACAAAACAAAAACACACACACACAAAAACCAACTGAAAATGCAAATAGTAATTTGTGATATATCTGAAAGAATGTAAGAAAGAGAAAGGCTTCACAGTGCAACAACAGAGCAACACAGCAATGACTTGTGTACCCAAAGGATTAGCATATCCTAACAAGGAATGCAGATAAGGAGAACAGATGCATTGTCTAAAAGGGCACAGCTGTATGATCAAAGCACAGTAGTATGTTGAAAACAAAGTTGTAAATCTAGTAAAATTATAACCACTTATGCTTTTTTACCCTATACAAGATACTCTGTTTTAGCGAATAAATGACTCCTGCCTCACCAACTTGGGAGTCAGTGCATGCTTGCGGACACTAATTTAAATTGGAAATAGATTCATGGCAATAATGTCCCTTGCCCACTAGGGGACTCTAAGGACTCTATAAACTCTACGGACGCTAAGTTAGGTGGCTAAGTATAAGCATATTTTACAAAGAGGTTTTGTAAAATATATTCAGTTTACTCACCATCTGGATTCTCTGGAGTTTACTGGGGCTGCAATTATAATCCAAGAAATAAGGTACAGATCACACCAGTCAAACAAAAGCAAAACAACATGGTGCTGAGCCATGTGGAGTACTGTGCCAGAGAGTTTGCAGAGCATGGTGGCGAGGCGAAGTTTCCCCTGGAAAAGCTTTGCAGAGCTGGGGTGGGGTAAAGAGGTTTTTCCCCAGTTCTCTTGGGCTTCTCTCAGGCTTGGCTATAGCTGGCACGGTTTCTCTCACACATTCCCATGCCGGGCTCACAGGGTGGCAGTTCTTGGGCAAGCAGGTTTGGCTCATGCAGCAGCAGCGGGTTTTCAGCACAAGGTTGCTGTGGCTTGATGCTAGCATAGTTTGCAGGCTGCACCAGTCCTTGAATGGCAGCTGGTAACAGCTTTTGTGTGCTCATGGGCACTCTCGGCTCAACAAGCAGCTGATGTTGGTTGCCAGATGGGTTTTCTCACAGTCCCTTAGACCACTTTGTCTGCAGTACAGTGGTGGGTCTTCCACTCTTGGGCTGGTGAGCCACTCGGAACGCTGCAACCTTTCCCACACTGGACTCCAGAGCTAGTATCAAGTTTTCCCTGACTCACAGGTGGCAGCAGAGTCTCAGACGGTCAGTGGTAACCTACTTCTCTCATCACAGAGGCTGTAGAGGTATGATTTGCAGAGCTGCTTTCACTCACAGGTTGTGGCAGTGGCCTGCATCAGCACAACTCTCCTGGGGTGCTTAGCTCTCCCAGGATTTCCCCTTTCTGCATGGCAAGGTGGTAGGGTTTCCACACTAGGACTGTTTTGAATACAAACAGTTTTTGCAAGGTTTCTTGCCTATGGCATGGTTTCCGGGTTTGTCGCAGCTTTGGAAGCGTTTGGAATTTGTTAAAACTGAGGACTCAGGTTCAGCAAATGGTTTCGTTTTCAATGCACTAAGGCTGCCTGCGGTTTAAGGCACCTTTCAGCAAAACTTCTTGCCCACAGTGCAAAGGGCACTGGGTAGACCAAAACATGGCAAAACTTCTGTGTACACAAAGCAAGTTCTTTCCCATCTTGGCTTGCATTTAACAATGTCTGAGAAACTTGTTGGCCAATTGGCAACAGAAGTAAACAAATAATTAACCTATAGAATGGCATCTAGCCAAATATATTAAATATACAAGCCCAACCATAACGTACAGCATAAATAAGGCACAAGAGATGCACAGGCAAGGCTATTGCTCTTGTTTATCAAAATTTGAGGACATGGCAAAACAAGTCTGGGGAAGTTTGGCAGACCTGCAGGGGACTCCCAAGGGAGGGGGAAGAGGGGTCTGTGCCTGGAAATGTAGGGACATATTTTGGCATATTTGCCCTACCACCTCAGGCCACTCCCTTGACAATGGGTAACAGTGTCCTGGGCAGTAATTACCTTTGACAAGTTGTACTCAATGAGGGTTATTGTGTCTCATACAAACTTAGTGACTTATCCATACTGTATGCGCTACATAAACACTGTTGTGATGGTTTGGGAGCTACCTAACCACGCACACAATGAATTCACCCAGACTAGACTCAAACAGATTGGTATTAAGGAATGAAGCTTTATATTCACAGCTTAGAACAATATACAAGCAGTTGTTTACAATGTATTACAAATAGTAACAGCTATATACTTAATTTTTCTCATTAAAATATTCCATGTAGCCTCAAACCAGTACATAGACATATAACCATATAACATGCTCTAATCAGAGTGTAATATAGAGCAGCATTTTCTCTGAGTCCAGTCCTTGGAGTTTTTTCAGTTGCCTACCCCCCTTGCTGGGAATGGGTCTCTGCCACTGTGACAAGTATCCCTAGCACTGAGGCATGAAGCTGTTTAATTCCTTGCTTGATGAGGCAGTGGGTGAGGCTGCTTTAGGACAATTGCCACTTCCACAGCAATCACCACAGCTGTTGCTGCAGTCTTGGTGACTTTTCCGTTTGTTTCTGTGATTTGTTAAAGTGGGCACTAAGGATTTAATCTGCCATTTTGGCAATTACCTTAAAATGTGGTCAGGCATTTCCAAGATGAGTACTCACTGGAACAGGTTCTCTGGTGAAGAAAGACATTTAGGTTCGTGTAGTGAATCTCTCCTCCAGCTGCTGTCACATTCCCAGGTTCTTCAAGCATGATGTAGATTTCATTCAGGACTGGAAGGTGTGCTCAAATATGCAATGGTTTCAGGGGTCACCTTTGTGTGGCATGCTTCCCATTTATTGCCATGTGACACTATATGTGGTTGCCTCTGTGGGACTCAGAATGGTGCTTCTTGCTGGAATTGTAGCTGGTGTGGCCACACTTGGGACATAGTCTCTCCATTTGAGAGTTTTGTTGTGTTTTTTTTCTGGACTTCGCCTCTGAAGTTGTGCTGGGGAGGTGGGCTCAATTCAGAGGCTGAATCAGACTTAGCTTTCTTGCAGACTTTGCGTTTTGAATTACAGTAGGTTGCCAAGCTGGATTTGCATGGTGTGAGGGGACTTGGATTGCGTGGGGCTGGTGCTTTGGTGTGGCCATTTGAGCTAGATTTCTAGCTTACACATTAAAAAAAAAAAAAGGGAACGGAGAAACTTAGAAGAG
>VWZE01022744.1:56723-67985 GCA_013396675.1 Eubucco bourcierii | reverse complement strand
CCACCCCTATACCTTACCCCAAGGTTTGCTTACATGCAAGGTGAGTTTGGAGGATCGACCAGGGGAGTTAGAAGGAAAGTGGTTAATTAGGTTACTTGGTAGAGAGGAGAAAGCAAGAAGCTAGACAGCCCTAGATTATTTGCAAGCCCGAGTGTCTTTGTTTTGTATTCTTATTCTTGAACATCTCAGCAAGCCTATGAGTGAAGTAGACATCACCATTGTTTTCTGTTCACAGCCTGTAATCTAATTTTCTCCATTAAAATATTCCAATTAGCCTCAAACCAGCACAATGTTGAATGTTTGTTTGAAGAATGTGTGTTAAAATGGAATGAATAAGAGCAGCTGAATTGTTTATCTTGTTAAGCTATGTGAGGAATACTGCCCACTAAGAGATTCAGCAAATTATAATTTGAATGAAAATTCCATTGAATTTCTCAAGAGAGATGCACACAACAGCACTTTCAAGGCACATTTATTAAGTAATGCCTGTTCAAACAGAAAATTCTAAATGGGTAAATGGGAACTTCCACAGGGAGACTTCATATGACAACTTAAATAATCTTAGTTAGGACTTAACAACTCCAGTTTACATCCACTCTCCCATTTATGATAGATCTGCAGTTGGAGTTGGTGGGAGCAGAGGTGACATAAAGTCAGCTACTGAAAGATAAATATTATTGGAGGAAAAGTAGAAGAAAAAACCCTTAGAGAACTTGCTAAAGATGAAAAATAAATAAATAAAAATCACAGTTGAGGCATATGCCACTCACAAACCAACTCAAAGTCCCCTCTGCAATCATCCTTTCTCATTAAAATAAAATTAAAAAAAAAAAAAAAAAGGAGGGGCAGTTCATTATTTGATAGTAGATTCTGACCCATTCTTTATGCAAGCACAGGAGAAAAGAGAAAGATGCATAGCTGCCTATATTCATGGTTTATTCTCCATTTAAAAGAAACTGACATTTCCTCATTTTGTGGTAGAAAACGAAGAACCCAGACAATACCTGTCTTTCTTTATCACGATTTGTACTCTGTGTTTGCTTGTGGGAGTGCACGCAGTGACAGAAGCACATATTTTTCAATTTAATTGCTTCTAGAGGTGATGGAAGGAACTTATTATAATGATCCAAAGTAAATTCTCTGTCTTTGCTTATCCATAATTATTTCAGTTGTCTGTACATGAGCTGCATCAAGAACTGCAGACAACTATTCTATTGAATGCCTTCTAGGGACAAAGTGGATTGTCTGATGGCATAATGACCACTAGCCCCTCTCCTATGCTATTTAAAAGATGTTATGGAGCAGGACAAGACATAGAAACAATGTGGGGGAAAAAAGAAATGCATTTTAAAAGTTTTTTAAAATTGTCTAATTAGCAATAAAATCCATCTGCATTAGTAAATATTGGCTGTATTGGTCTTTTGCTATTCTCGCTCTTCTTTTTTAAGCCAAAACGTTGCTTTCTGTACTAACCTTGAACCATTATGAAGTTGTATAAAATTGTTTTGGACAAGAAGCCTAAACTTATTTAAATCCGATTTGCCACAGTATGATATGCAATACTCAATTATGGCGTTGTGTCTACTTTCTCTCAGTCCATTTCACTATGTAAAGACTTTATTTTGGTATTTTGGGCGCTTTTTCTTAGTACAACATGTGTTTAAACAAATCTTTTGCTTATAGAAAATTGGGCAACGAACTTAAGCAACTTTTTAATAGAATTGTCCTAAACAGAAACCATTTAAATATTATCAAATTAACAGTGACAAGAAAATCAATGGTTATTTTGTGGTTGTTAAAAGTTTTTATCACCTGTAGTTTGACCTCCATTCACAACAGAAACAACACAACCGCTTTCAAAGATATTGGTGGTGTTGTGATCTCTAGTAGAAGTACATATTGTACTTTTCACACTGATCCCTTGTGGAGTTCAATGAGTATGGCATTCAGGCTTTGGTTGGCCTTCAGGATCCTTGTTTTTTCAACAAATACAGGAATAGGACAATATCTAAGAGTATATTTTCCACTGGACATATTGTAAAGTTGACAGCCTTCAACCTAATAAATCACTGAGGTGCTTTGATTTCTAGAAAGTAGATATTATTATTATTATCATCATCATTATTATTATTATTATTATTATTATTATTATTATTGTTATTGTTATTGTTATTGTTATTGTTATTGTTAATGTTATTGTTATTATTGTTATTATTATTATTACCTTCTACTTTTTGTTAGTGCTCTCACTTCATACAAGCCTGGAAAAGCTTCAAACTAAGGACACAAGAAAAAAAAAACCAACCCACAAAAAACCCAGGGGTTCAAATTCTAGGTTCTTAGTACAAAATTGACTCCAGTAAGACTGAATATTTTGATTAAGAAACTTTATTTCTCTCACTACAGGTGACTGTCAAGCTTTTTCTCAGGTTTAAATCCCATCAAGATTTTTTAAAAAGTCTGAAATTGAGCTCCTAAATGTTAGTTGAAACTCCTAATAAGAAGTCTTACACAATAATATGCCCTAAAATTTTCTGGCTTCCTTGTCTCTGAAAGAGTTGTATTGAGTGGTGTTGTAGCATTTTAGAAAACAGCTTCCACCATGTATACATCCTCATCATTTAGGAGCTGACTACTTAGAAAACCATGCAATACACCATTGATGTAGATATTTAGATTCTACACTTTAGATATTTCAGCATATTTTGTTTTTTTATTAAATGTTTAAGAGGATACAAATTTGTACCAAATAGGCTGTTGTGCAATAAATTCAGCTGTTCTACAAATATAGGTTTGTCTTCCAGTGTATTATTTCTAAAACTTTGTAATTCTACTTGGAAACTTTACTGGCTCAAACAGGGAAAATGCTGGTGTACTTTTGATATTGTTGTTATTAAATTATGAATTATTATAAGACTGACATAAATATTATTATTCATTAATATTAAAATATTTTAAAACTTTTATACAAGGTCTTTTGTGCTCATTTGTCAAATAGATTACAGGATATGTATAGCATGTAGGGCAGTATCAAACAATTTCAAACAATTTAGCAAAACTAGGAAAACGCAAAACAGTACATTTTTGGAAAGAGTATCCTGCAATACAATATGCCACTTGCTCTCTAGGCAAGCTTGAGAGGCTTCTTTCTACTGAAAGCAGCTAGCTACAGAGTAGTAACAGAGCTAAAGCAAAGAAGTTTTATTTTAAAAGACCCTTTATAGAAATAAAGTCAGTTTATGCACTACTGAATTTTCTAGAATTTAATGGGTTTGCTCTTAACAATACCCAAAACACTTAGAGGGGTGCTGTCATCTGTCTGGTAATCAGTAAAAGCTATTAGAGTTTCCCTAGGATGCTCACAAATCATCCTGGTCTTGCATGGTCCTCTGACTGAGCCTTGGTCTGTTCTCAGGCGAGTGGTACCCTTTTGGGGCTTGGGGCTCTGCACAGAGTGCCCCATGTGTGCAGGCAAGCACAGTGACTTGCTGTTTGGCAATAACTTGTTTTCTGTCTTGGAACAAACTGCAGTGAGTTCTGTGTAAGCAGACACTCAATCTGTGAAGACTTATCAATTTCATTGGCTGTAACTGTGAGTGGCAGTAATGCAGCTTAGTCAGGGGGATTTTGGTTTTCCTGGTCTTACCCCTTCTGTGTAGTCTAGGATGTCATTATCTGCCACCAGGGTTCAGGCTCTTGGAAGTGGCCTAGTACACTCTACATACTGAAGCAGTGAGGTCTACAAAGCAAAGCTACACACTACGGCTATGTAGGGCTCTACTTTATAAAGCAGGCATAAGGGTTGGACTTGGTGATCCTGGGGGTCTCTTCCAATTGGAACATTTCTGTGATTCTGTGATTATCCTTGGTAAACTTAGTCATAGCATAATTACAGGAAACAAGCTTAAAGTATCAAGGCATAGATTGAAGTAGCAAGGCTTGGTATTAAGCAACAAGGCAAGTTGTTTACAACTCTGACCTACTTTTATCACTTTCCTGAGGATCAGTTGGTCCAATTAGCAACTGAGATAAGCAAAACCATTAACCAATAAGAATGGCATTTTGCCAGAGGTAACCATAGTAGAGAAAGGCATGACCCTCGCTTTAACCAAATTTGGGAAGGCAAGAACATACCAAGTGTGTGTACTTTTTCTACCACAAGATGTAAACAGAAGCAAAACCTGTCTGAAAGAGCCCTGGTCCTCAGACTCCATGGCTCCAGGCCTCTGTCTTCTTTCCCACATCTCTTCCCACTCTGGAAGGTGGAGGGGGAGTGGGGGACCATGCCTGGACATGCCTGGTTTGGCCTACCATAACAACTTTACCAAGCAGTGAGTAGTCATGGACAAAAGATTTTTCATTACACTTCTGCACAGCAAAGCAGGCTTAAGACACCATTCCTTACGATTAGAAATCTTGTACAGGAGACAATCTCAGTTTTACCCTTTGTAGATCTTGCTGGGAAGATCTGTTCTCCTGCTCTCAAATACTGATAGTCCTTGTAGTTAGTGGCATAGATTCCTCTTCTTCCTTCTTCAATTTTTTTGTTTTCTAATCTGTCTCTTCATCATATTACATATACTCTAGGGAGAGATTTTCTGATTTGTACTGCTGTACTATAGAAATATGATTTGTGGATTTTTCTGTCACTAAGTAAGGAATGTCACAGAGTTGATACAGATAGATATTACTGGAAAGATTTGCATTTTGACAAAGACAGGACTCAAATAATCTCTAATATTGCTTCAATGATTCCTTGGGATTACAAATATTAAAATGGATGGATTTTCTTTCCCATTTTCTTGTATTAAGATTTAGTGTGTTGATGGATAAGTACATTCTCCTTTTCCTCTTTACTGTTTTCACTTCATTAAGATGATTCTTCTTTATGCTTTCCAGACTTATCTTAAAGGATTTTAAAAGCTATTAGTTTCTCTGTCTTCTCTGAACTTCATCCACACCTGTAACAGCTGACCTTCCAGCAAGTTTAATCATTGCTGAGCTACACTGTCATCCTCTGGTTTCTAATCTGCCTTGTGTTCTGCTTCATGCCCTGTATCTTGCTCACTTACGTCAGCCATCATAGTTAATGTCCCAGGTTGGGAACTGTAGGGTTAAAAATGCCCTCTAGGGACTTGAAGATTGTTATTCAATCCCATAATTCTGCTACCTCTTCATAAACTCACAGCAAGACGAGCTTGTTCTCCTTTCCTCCCCCTCCAACCTTGAGCCAGGCAAGAGCTGTGTTATCAGGACAAACATGTAAGAATAGGCCTGGTTTGGGGTCTCCAGAGGCTCTTGGATGGCAGAGGCATCAGTGGGGGGGAGGATTGGAGCACTGGGGATGATAGATTTAGTTTTGGGTTTGGGAAAAATTCAAGGGGTTCGCTTATGGATTCTATATCTACTTTGTAATTTCTATCTGTAACTCTCTCTCCAAATACAATTCCATTTTTTATCCAATTTATTTGAGAGCTTCACTGTGTCGACTCTTTAAACCCACAACAGAACATCAATACTTCTCATCCTTCCTCCCATGTACTGTAAGCTGGTGTCCCACTTTTCAAAAACTTCTTTTCTGAGAACACTTCTTTGTTTAGTCCAGTAAATCAAGAAGGATTTGAGGAGCTATTTGGAATTGCCTGAAGTTGGGAAGCTGTAAAATCTCGCTACAACTTAGTCTTCAAATCGATGTTGAATAGGTCAGGCATTTCAATGCTATACCAATCTATAATGACTATCTAGAACTTTATGTATGCAAAACACAGACTTTTGGACCTGGTTTTGTACACAAATGTCTAATATGTCGACTGTGTTTGGTTAAGTTGGGTTTTATATGTGGCATTATGTAGTCATTTAAGGCTTATTGGAATACTCTGATACAAGAAATTAAAACATTGATTGTAAAAGAATAAGGATGATAAAGTCATCATTCATTGGTGACTCATCATCATGATATCATCCATTGGTTTTCCAAAAGGCATAAAAACCCAAAGTATAGACAGTCCATTCTTTGATTTGGGACACTGTATCTCTTTCTCTATACTCTAATCTCTTCAACTAATCTTGACTGACCAGATAACACATGAAGTTTACTGGTTGCTTTCTATCTGGAAGAGAGAGAGATTTACTGGACTAAACAAAGAAGTGTTCTCAGAAAAGAAGTTTTTGAAAAGTGGGACACCAGCTTACAGTACATGGGAGGAAGGATGAGAAGTATTGATGTTCTGTTGTGGGTTTAAAGAGTCGACACAGTGAAGCTCTCAAATTCCCTTTTGAGCTATTTTTCTTTTTCCAGGTGGGGACAGATTGTATTTCTATATTATTTCTAAATTGTATATAATTTAAAATATATGTGAATATATTTTGTATATATGCTTGTGAATTTAGCTTTGTTGTAAAATATAGCTTTATCTTGCTTCCAATCCATCTGAAATGGTCTGGTAAATTTTAACTGGGGGAGAAAAGTTCATAATCCACCACATCTACTTTTGGCACTCCAATCATTGTGGTAGCTTGATTGATTTATTAATAATCAATTCTGGAAACTAAGATGAAGTTGTATTGGATTATCTGGTATTTGATATATCCAGCAATGTTATGGATATTTTATAAATGGATTGTTTCAACTAAATACCATAGAATTTCATAGAATCATAGAATCATAGAATGGTAAGGTTGGAAGGGACCTCAAGGATCATCTAGTTCCAACCCCCTCCCATAGGCAGGGACACCTCCCACTAGTACAGGTCACTCAAGGCCTCATCCAATCTGGCCTTGAACACATCCAGGGAGGGAGCATCCACAACCTCCCTGGGCAACCTGTTCCAGTCCCTCACCACCCTCACTGTAAAGAACTTCCTCCTAACATCTAGTCNTGTCCTTCCTGTGCTGAGGGTTCCAGAACTGCACACAGTACTCCAGGTGGGGTCTGACGAGAGCAGAGTAAAGGGGCAGAATCCCCTCCCTTGCCCTGCTGGCCACGCTTCTCTTGATGCAGCCTAGGACTCGGTTGCTGTCTGGGCTGCATGTGCACACTGCAGGCTCATGTTGAGCTTTTCATCAACCCAGACTCCAAGGTCCTTTTCCTCAGGGCTGCTCTCCAGCCATTCACCACCCAGCCTGTATTTGTGCTTGGGATTGTGCCTACCCAGGTGCAGGACCTTACACTTGGCCTTATTGAATTTCATCAGGTTGGCCTGGGCCCAACTCTCCAGCCTGTCCAGGTCCCTCTGGATGGCAACCCTGCCCTCTAGCAAGTCGACTGTGCCACACAACTTGGTGTCATATTGCAGGTATGTTGTAAGAGTGGTACAAAAAGGAGTGAAATCTACACCTATACAGCCTGGTAATTACTGTTTTGGTTTTATGGGCTATAATACTTTAAAAAATTACACCACTAGTGTTCCACATGAGTTAATTGAGTTGGTTGATTTTGTGGAAGACCTGGAAGATCTGATTTTTAAAGGTAATAATCCTGTAGGCCTTCTATGTCTTTGCATAAAATCTGATATTTGCAATTGCAATTATAGGGCTGGCTGTAGCTTTGTGGGTGAAAAATCATGTATTGCCTCTTTAAGAATGCACCACTCTCCTTGCAGAAGATGGAGGAGTAAAAGCTCTGAGTCAAATGAGATAATTGTGCCAGACAATGTGGCTCAGAGCTGGTGGGAGCAACAGCAGTAGGCTGTTTCAACTGGCAGCTACATAACGTCTATGGGGGAGAAACAGCAGACTGTGGTGGCAAGCAGCCCTGGTGAGCCCTCCTAACAAGGTGAGTAGAGGGAGGAGGCAGCCCATGTTGATGGTACAGATCCAGTCATGTCTACCATTAAGGAGATAGGCTTACCTGGCTGCAGCAGCCATGATGAATGAGGCAAAAGTATTTCTGCCTGTGGCTACTGGAATGCGAATGACTCCAGCAGATGTGGCAGAGTTCACCTAGAGGTCACCATCCTATGATAATATTTCAGCAAGCATGTTTGAGGGTAAAAACAATGATGGAAGGCTTCCTACTGTTGGTGAATTTACTGATGAAAAGAGACAGCTGGAATATGTTCTGTCTCATAATTCAGTAACTTCTGCCGTCTTGTAACTCTGGCTGCAGAGTTAAAAGATAACATGAGAGAGCTGAAAGAGGAATTTAAAATCTCAATATCCACCTCTATATCTGTGCCGGTTTGAGGGTAATTGATATATTTTAATGAGAGAAATTAGATCATTGTGAAAAGAAAATAATAATGATGTCTGTACCAGTCATAGGTTCTGCTGAGAGATACAAAACCAAGAAACAGTAAACTAAGACAGTCTCTGACTGAGACCTGTTTCACTACCTCTACCTGAACCTGTGTAATCCAAACTAATCATTCTTCTTTTAACCTCTTGCCAACCTTTTGCAGTTCACTCTGCACATAATGGGGATCCTGAAATAAGGGAGGGAGGTTGGAAAGGAGAAAGGGGAGGAATTGGTTTGAAAGGCCTTCTGGGTAGTTCTGCTGTTTGAGAGGTGTTTTGTATCTCTGTATTACTTTTAAATCCTACATTGTTGTATATAGCTGTAAATATCTGTATATATTGTATATATGTGCTTGTAAATAGTGCCATGCTGTAAACATATTGTTTCATTCCTTAACTTCAAGCCTGTTGAATTAGTCTGATGAATTCATGTGTGCATGTGTGTGTTGGGGGACAGAGGGAACCCCCTAACTGCCACAGTATCCAAGTTGGCACCATTCCTTTCCCTTCTGAATGGATCAATATCAGCCCAGGAGGCAAATTCTATCTAGACATCAGCAATTCCTCATGTCTCTTTGGATAATCCTTTGTGACAAATTTGGTGAGAACATGAAAAAGTGGGATTGTCAACCTACTTCAGTTCTTTTGAAAAGAGAGTGAGCATTGCAGAGTGACAGAATGAGAGGTAACAATGCCAGAAAGGCAAGTGTCACTATCTCAGTTTCCCAGAAGAACTACAGTTATTCTAACAACTGCAATTCCTCCCACCGTAACACTAAGCACTGTGCACACTCTACATGCAATGCTCAGCATTAGGGCGGGCCTGCCTCCAGCCAGGTGGAGGAGAGGGATGATGGAGAAAACAGAATGTATTGGGATATATTCATTAGGTAGGCTGGAAGTTCAAAAGTTCAGAAGTACAGGACCTTGGCTGACACCGGTGCTCAATACACCCTATTACCATCAAAGTCTATAACTATGTTAGGAATCACTGGTGGATCTCAAATAAGTGTTAACAAAGTTGCAAGCTGAAATAAATCTAACTGGTGAAAAATGGAAGAAACATACTATTGTAACTGGCCCTGATGCCTCCTGCGTTCTGCAAAGTGACTTTTTGAGAAAAGGGCATTTCAAAGATCCCAAAGATTACGAATGGGCTTTTGGGATAGCATCTGTAGAAACTGATGAATATAATCTAAAGTTATCTGTTAGACCTGAATTCTCAGATGAATCTGCATTTGTGTGACGTCATGACATAAGAGGATGTGAAACTGCCAATTACTTCTCAAATTGCGTATCACAGACAATTACAGAAGTAATTGTGACTTTTTGATGTCCATTCTTACAAGCTGATTGGTTAACTGGAAAGTCAGGATGTCATCAATAAAAGTAATTCACCTTTCAACAATCTGATTTTACCTTTGTACAAGCCAAATGGCGACCTGAGTTTGACCTTTGACTTTAGTGCCCTGAATGAGGTGACTCTGCCCATGAGTTCAGCTGTTCCAGACATTTTGGAACTCCAGTATGAGCTGGAATGAAAATAGGCTAAACTTTATGCTACCATAGACATCGCTAATGTTTTGTTCTCTATTCCCATAGTAGAAGAATGCAGACCTCAATTTGTTTTCACCAGCAGAGGAGTCCAGTACACATTTAATCAACTATATCAGCTCTGCTGATTGTTTTCTGTCTGGGGGAGAGGGGGAGAGGGAGAGTGATAAGAGTGGCATTGAACTCCCTCTGGGCTTATTTTGTTTGCTCCTTAGCCCATTACAAAGGCCTCCCTGACACTTCAAAACTGTGTGCATGCAAATCCAGGACTGTCTGAGGTCCTTGAACCTTAATATGACACCCCTCTCTGCCCAGGCCTGACTTGGGAAGATGGGTCATGACAGAGTCTGCCAGGAGTGGGTGTCATACATAGTGCATGGTGGCTCCTGAAAAACCACAGGTATTTCAAGGACCAAAGCCAAGGGGTTATCAAGTAAAACACCCTCATCCTTCAATAGCCTTATACAGTCAGTGTGAAATTATAATGCTTCAGTACCAATTGAAGTCAAATATAGCCAAGTAGCATTCCACAATTATATCCTTAATGCATCTTTATTCCTATAGCATCAGAATACAGGCTACAGTTTGCTTTCACTTGGAAGGATGCTCAGTATACCTGAAACAAATTGTCTCAGAAGTGTAAACACAGCCCCACCATTTGTCATGAACTGGTCCAGACTGTGCTAAAACAGAGTGGAGCTCATGGAGACACATAAAATACAACGATGATATACAGAACACCTGAATACACTCATGACATCATTGCGCGTGGTGACATCAGAGAAAGTGTGCAAGAAAATACTTCAAATCCTTCTGTAGGCTGGTTATGTCATAAGATAAAGGTGAAGACATTTGTTTTCTCACACTTGCACTCTTTTGTTGATCAGAAAGTTTCTTCCTTAGGTTACCATGACCACAACAATAATTTCACTAACACTTTTTTTTTGTCAGATGGAACAACTGGAGTATACAGTCAGTGTTACTCAAACAGACTGTCACAGGGCAAAAAGCAAGTCTCCAAGACATGGTTTTGAACACCTTTTTTATCTATTTATACCCTTTGTTAATTAATGACAGATTTATAATTTATAGTCTTTGTATTTACATTGGTTTAACTTCTTTGTGTTAGAACATTTTAAGGTTATAGTTTTATAATTATAATTATCAGTAATAGTAATAGATTTGGAAATAAAATGTGAGAAAAACTAAAATGCAACTCAGTGTACTATAAACTGCAGTAAATGATGGATTCAATGTCATAAGGGAACTAGCCCAACACAAACCAGTAACAGACACATTAGCTCATTATTTCCACAGTGGTATTTTGTGAATTTGTGTATTGTTATTAATAAAGCACTTCAGAAAAACTCCTCTTTATTTTTTTTATTATTACTGCTTTTAAAATGCAGTGGTCCAAAGCTGCAGTAAATATCAAGCCCCAGTAGTGGAAGGGGAAAAAAAAAAAAAAAAAAA
>VWZE01022744.1:30802-49142 GCA_013396675.1 Eubucco bourcierii | reverse complement strand
TTTTTTTTTTTTTTTTTTTTTTTGGCAGTTTTAAAAACCTGCAGTCATTCACCACTCACATTTTAAAATAATTTTTACCGTGGCTGAAGAAAAGAAACAATTTGCAAATACTGCAAGTGGAAAATATAAACACAGAATGTACCACCATGAAAATCAGCCAAGACTAGTTAAGAATGTTTCTGGAATACTGGAACCAACCACCAAAATCTTGTAAAAATATTCTAAAAGATCATACTGGAAAACTAAACAGAAGAAAATATTATTTTTAACCTGTGAAAACCCTGAGTATCCCCTTGGTATTTTCAAGACTTGCAGCATCATGCTAGAAGCACCTCTGTGTCGATAGTTGCTAAACCACCGTCCATCATATTTGAAAGGTCATGGCAGACTGGTGAAGTTCCTGTTGACTGGAGAAGGGTAAACATAACACCCATCTTCAAGAAGGGAAAAATGGATGATCGTGAGAACTACAGACCAATCAGTCTCATTTCTGTGCCTGGCAAGATCATGGAGCAGATTCTCCTTAAAGCTGTGCTAAGGCAAATGGAAAACAAAGAAGTGATCGATGGTAAGCATCATGGTTTCACCAATGGCAAATCATGCTTGACAAATTTGGTGGCTTTTTATGATGAAGTCACAGTGACAATGGACAAGGGAAGGGCAACTGATGTCATCTACCTGGACCTGAGTAAGGCATTTGACTCTGTCCCACATGACATCCTGGTCACCAAACTGGAAAAACATGGATTTGATGGGTGGACCACTCNCCCAGTATTTGTTCATGGCTGTTTTAAATGACTGTGTGTGATGTCTGGGTCCTGCTTTGAGGATAAATATTAGCTAGAGAGCCTTTGGGGATCTTTGCTCTCTCCTCTCTTCTATGATCTTTCTGATAGAGAGCTTTTGTGGTACAAAACCCCATCTTCTCTTTCACCAATCTGAACTTTCCATACCATTCCTGATTTTGTAAAGAAGGTAACTCTTCTCCTGTGCTTTATATTATCCAGTATATAAATGGTTTGACTTGATGAGCCAACCGAGTCCTGGGCTGCAGCAAGAGCAGTGTAGGCAGCAGGGCAAGGGAGGGGATTCTACCTCTTTGCTCTGCTCTCATTAGACCCCATCTGGAGTACTCTGTACAGTTCTGGATCCCCCAGCACAGGAAGTAGATCAAACTGTTGGAGCGGGTCCAGAGGAGGCCACGAAGATAATCAGAGGGCTGGAGCAGCTCTCCTTTGAGGACAGGCTGAGAGAGTTGGGGTTCTGCAGCCTGGAGAAGAGAAGGGTTCAAGGAGTCCTTACAGTAGTCTTCCAGTATCTGAAGGGGGCCTACAGGAAGGCTGGGGAGGGACTATTTACAAGGTCTTACAATGAGAGGACAAGGGGCAATGGGTTTAAACTGGCAGAGGGGAGATTTAAACCTGATGTTAGGAGGAAGTTCTTTCCAGTGAGGGTGGTGAGGCAACTGGAACAGGTTGCCCAGGGAGGTTGTCGATGCTCCCTCCCTGGAGGTGTTCACAGTCAGGTTGGATGAGGCCTTGAGTGAGCTTTACTAGTGGGAGGTGTCCCTGCCTATGGCAGGGGATTGGAACTAGATGATCTTTAAGATTCCTTCTAAACTTAGTATTCTATGATTCTATGGTTCTATGATTAAAATGTTCTGAGACTTTACAAACAGCCGGATACAGGTTTGTCACATTTTCTTCAAAATTCTTTGAGAGTGACAGCTTTCATCTCCTAAGAACAAATGAGGAGGCTTGCGGGGTTTATAGAATCATAGAATTGTTAGGGCTACAAGGGTCCTTAAGGATCATCTAGTTCCAACCGCCCCTGCCATGGGGTTGGACACTTCACACTAGAAGTGTGTTGCTTCAGAGCCACATCCATCCTGGCCTTAAAAACAGCAAGCGGTGGGACTTCTACCACTTAAACTACATTGCATACAGCTCTGCAAGGTAACAAATTCATGCAAGCAAGTCATGGTAGACAAAGGAAAACATCTGCAGTGAGAAGATAGTTTACATGACTTACTAATTTAGAAGCATTCAGTTGAGAGAAATTAACCAGGTAAATGCTAAAATCAAGGGTACTTAAAAGTGAGACAATACAAAATGTAGTGTCATTGATACTGCAGCCCAAGTGCCACCTTTATTCATGTTTTTTACAGCATGATTGAAACTAGGTTTGCATAAAGCCATCAGTTTGAGAGAGTGTAGATCAATTTTCATTTGCATAAACAGGCTCCAAGTAACTAAGAGCTAAAAGTAGACAGTAATATCATCTGTAGTTTATCCCATGATAAATAGGAGAAAAATAGTTTAGTAGCAAAGGCCATAATTATCCACAGCTCTCAGTTTACAATTAGTTTTCTTTGACAGTTAAAGTCATAAATGCCAGCTTTAATCATGTATTTGGGCTGAATTAGACACTGCCAATGCTGCAAGAGATCTAATCCTCTTTCATTCCTTCTCATAATGAAATAATAATGCAAATTCACTCCATTGAAGGGGCAACCCATGTGAATTTATTATAGGCTTGAAAAAGTCTCTTGAAAGGAATAAATTCTTTCTGGGTACAGACTTGAGGTAATTCCAAACAGACAAGGAAAAAAAATGGAACTGTCATCAGAGGCTAGGATATGGAATGGATTTAATTTTTATGAATAGGCTTTTCAATAAGTATGACAGAGCTAAGCTCCAGCTTTACTAAGGGAATGTTACTGCTGTCATTTTCTAAATCTGGATGCACTAACTTTATTTGTGGAATGAAAATCAGCTCCAAATCTCAGTTCTTCATATGCTGCAGCTTGCAGTGAACAAAAAGTGGGCAGACCTACTGCCCAAATCTTCTAATTATTTGGATTAAGAAAAAATGGAACAATTAGCTACTCATACATCCATTTCTGGTACTCAATGACGTGTACCAACCTTTCCCATAGAACAAACTCTACCTTTGAGTTAACATTCAGAATTTTATCAGATAAGATTTGTTGTCAATATGATAAAAAAATAGATTATTTTAACTTCAAAGAGCCAATTCAACTATTGAGGATACATAACGCAATGTAAGGGTAATTGTCCTTGGTAAATAAAGGGATTAAGAACATAGGGTTTGAAATCAGATATTGCACAACACAGATGAAGTTTGGATCATGTGTTGCATCATCATAAAACATAGGTCCAATTAGTGAAATAAAAAGATTTAAAAAAGAAAGAAAGAAAGAAAGAAAATTCTTATTTCATTTAAACAGCTGTCAGAAGTTTCAAACTGTCTCCATGGAATTCACAGATATCATTACCACTACCCTGTTTTATGAAACTACTGACCTAGCCGCAGCAGACTGCCTGCATATACTAACACTAGCTTTCTGGTAAAAGGTGAGAGCAGAACTATAGATTTAAGGACATACCATAAAATGAACCACTTTCTTTTTTTTTCTTACTTATTTCTATAAAATATTTGAAGCATATTCTCAAGCAGAAAAAGCAATATTCTCTACAAAGATGATGAAGTCAGTCTTTCTCATCAGTCTTGCTTACAAACGAATCTTCAACACAAAAATAAATTCACTCTTGCCAAAACTTTTTATTATTTGCTTTAACAGCTATAAATATGGCCTTGGATAATTAAAATCAAACCCAATGCCAAACATTCTCTTGCTTTTCTAAACAAAGTAATATATTTTTGTACTTCATATATTAATTTTAATTTCATCTCCATTCAGTCTAACATGCCTAAAAGTTTTCTCTTTTGGTAGAATAGGAATGTATATAATTTCTACTGTATGGCATTAGACTCTTCAGATCCTATTGATGAACAGCTAAAGCATTTTTTTTTTCATATTACCATTTAATGTCTTCAGAGCCTTAAAATTTCAGATTAAATACCTAGTCGAGAAGTTAGAACTGTAGGGTTCTGCAGATATGTGAATTTTTTATCTGTTGTATCTACTTAGATTAATTTTGGTACCAAAATCATTTTGCTGAGTAAAAACTTGAAGGAGAAAGTCTAAGTATAATAATGTTAAAGTAATAAAGCCTTTAGAAGCTTGACTGGTGCTGTTTCAAGATCTGTAGACTCAATCTGCATTGCTATACCTGAATATATACCTGAATATATGCATGCATGATGCCATGCTGACAGGACATATGATTAAGTCTGGAAAAAAGGTAATTGGATAGTGCTATTTATTAATTTTAATTGTTTTCTGAAAATGGTCTATTTAATCAAAATACTAGTGTGTAAGTCACAATATAAATATATTAACTTGGTGAATTCCTCTAGCAAACTGTCACTTTCTAAGGTATCTAGTACCATACGTGACCACTAACACCAACCCAAAATAATAGCATGGTAGTACAGTGGATATTGGAATTGATTAAATGAGACCTTGGAGGTGGCAGCAGAAAAGGTGGTCTGACTGAATGGTCATTTTCTAGATAACCTGAAGAATATAAATTAAAATTATTCAAACTTTGCACTAGTGTTTACAAGGATGTCACTTGGCTTTTCAGGAAAATAATCTTTGAATGTTACAGTATTTTCTTTCCTTGGTGAATGTGATGAGTTAGGAATTTTCCTCACCCCCACAGACTTTGGAAATAGAAATATTTCTAGTGCAAGCTTCAATTGAAAAAATGCAAAAGCTTCTAATAATTTTTTCCAGATTGCAGATCCAGGCTAGACAAGTATTCTGGTTAATTCTGGAATAATCAGTCTGTTTGTTACTCTGGCAGTAACTGTTACAGCTCTAATGTATTGTAGAGAGATAATTAAATTGGATATATATAGTCTATATGTCTATATATAGTCTATATATAGTCTAATTTGTACATACATTCTTTTTCTTGCCCACTTTTATTATTTTTTTTGGGTTTTATGTTATTATATATATGACTTGAATATATATAATATTCATATATATTGTATATATATTGTATATATACAATATACTTGAATATTGTATATTCAAGTATATACAAACTTGAATATATTTGTATATTTGGATATCCATGTTTGGATATTTGCTTGCTTTTGATCAGGTTTCCATTAATTTTTTAGCTGTCATTCACTATTTCATGTTGTTAGCACTCTTTTTAACAATAAACATTATGGCTTTTTTCTTTTTCTTTCTTTTTTTTTTTTTCTGTTTGTTGATTTGGTTTGTTCAGTTTTATTTGTTTAACATTTTTGTTTTATTTTTCATCATTTATCTCACTTTCTGAATTTTGAATGGACTTTCCATCCAATTTTCTCACATCCATAAATTTCTCATTCTCAAATCCATAAATTCTCACATTTCTCCTTTCCATAAACTGAACCTTCTATTGAACTACCACATGAACAATGGCAAGATCAAATGTAATCCTCACTTAAGAATAAAATAAATCAGCTACTGTGAGTGCTCTTTTGTCAGTGTGAAATATGTAGGGGTTTTCCAAGAATATTGTAATTAAATCATTTTGCAAAGATTACTTACAGCTCTTTTTTCACTTATTAAAAGGAAATAAACCTATGACCAGAGAAAAATATCTCTCAATGCTTGTCCTGTCTTTGCTTATCCCATCTTTATCTCCATGTGTCACTGTATTTGAGGCAATTTTTATTTTATAGCTAAGTTAGAAACCTTTTAAAAATATGGTGCTAACAAGACCTTTGTGAAAATGCTTCTACCATGACACTTGTACATTTACAACAGGCAAAATAAATTCTAGCACAAAAATTAAGAAGAGAGATAAATTGGCTTCACATCTCAAACTTGGCCTCAACCTATGTAAAACTGCTTACAGCGTAAGATTTTCAAAGGCTATTCCTTTCTCTAGTTGTTATGAGAAAATCAAAGTGTAATGTCCTACCAAAGGAAATATGACAAACCTTGTTAGTACACATGGTGTTGCATCCTACTAATGAGGGAGAGCTGTTAGTGCAGCTGTTCCTCCTACTATAAGTCATTCAAGATAAGAGAGTAGTTATGTGGAAGGTAGTTACGTTAAACAGGGATGTAGCATAGCAAAACAGGGTGCCTGACCATGACTGTATTGGTCTTTATCAGTGTGTTAACAGCTCTTAAAGAGCTGCCTGTAACCAGCATAGTGTGTGATCAGGCAGTTTATCCTGTATAAGTACATGATGACTTTCTGCAATAAAGGGGCGATCTTGGATGGACCAAATTGGTGTCTGGTCATCCTTCCTTGCATCATATATCCCCCCCCCCCATCTAGTGCTCCCCAGCGTTGCACAATTCCTTGACATCTGGTGATCCTGACATGATATTTCAGTGATTTAATGACAACGTGGTGTGATTTTTTTTTCCCCTTATATATGAAAACAGATTTCGAAACATCCTACTGACATTGTTTCTTCACATATTTATAAATATTAATAAGGTCACCTCTCAATCTCCTCCTCCCCAAAATAAAAACAAAAGGTAAGGTACATAGATACTCAATGCAAGATGTCACATTGTGCAGAGGAAAAGAGAGTAGATGATAGATTACATTCCATCCATTGTTTTCTGATTTCATAGTATCATAGCAGATTCAGTTACTCCCTGGCCACACTCACTTGTTAGAGCTATTCAGAGGTTAATGTATGTCCTATCCTTACCTACATGCAAACAGCAAATAAGCAGCTTAATAAAGTAAAAATTAACTATGCAGAGACAAGTTTGCAGTAAATTACTGCAAACATGAATGAAACAGGTTTTTCTGCATATTTCTGGAATCTTCAAATGCATCAATGCACATATGGTATACAGGTCAAATAGGAGAAAGATTTCACAGGGATCACACAGAATGTGTAACAGCACCAAGACCGATGAATAGTGTTTACTTGTATTCTGTTCTACTTCCCTCTCCCATATCTCACATCATAGAGCTTCTTTCCATGGTGACCAAAGATGTATGACGAATCTGTGCTCAAAAAAAGGAAAACTCTTTTAAATACAAATTCTAAATGTACAGTAGTCATTGAGGAATATTTATCTGAGAACAAAAGATCTTTTTTTTTTTCTGGCAAAAAGACTATAGCTATACAATCTACTTTGATGTCTCTGCAAAGAGTGTTTATACTTTGAGGGTAATCTTTCACTTTTTATGTAACGTTATGGCTGAAAAAAATAAATGTGTTCATCTCAATGCTGAATTATACATTTCTCCTCTACAAAGGAACAAATTTTCTTGGTTGTTCTGCATGTTACATTTATCTTTCCAGGTAAAATGCTGGAGTTGAATCATTACTCCCTTAGTGTGAGCCATTTTTGTCAAAACGAAATGTATAATCAACAGTTAAAACGAGTTATTTTGTTAATCTCTTATTTCAAACACCTAAGATAAATTCCACAAGCTACCTCTTGTGATAAACTAGATAATCAGGGCTGCTGCATATTTTTTTGGCCTAAAGATACGAACTATTAAGTACCCATCAGGTTTTCTTTGGTATTTTATGCTAATATTTTATGGATTTTTTCGAACAACAGAATAAAGAATTAATCCAACCTGATCCTAATCATCTGTTAAGTAACAATAAAATAATTAATTGTTAATAATTGACACAAATTTCAAATTACTTCCTAGGTATGAATATTATTTTAAAAAACTACAGTTGCCTCATTTATATGGGGAAGATAGAAATTAAAAATTGAATGTACATTCAATTGTAGAAATTTACACAAAGGCAAAAAATAATAAATAATGGAAGACCATCAATGATTTTTGGTTATTACAGTATGTGATATGTGTATGAATGTGTATATGTGTATGAATATGTCCGACAGCCAAACCATAAAGATTCCTACTCTTTTCACACCGAATCAGATGCAGAAGAATCAGCCATATGACTTCTGACATCTGCATCCCTTCTTTATGGAAGAAGTTCTGTATCCTCACGGAAAGATTTCAAAGATTTGGTTTAGCAACATAGGCAGAAATACTGACTTTTCCTAGTTAACTGCTTAGCTGAAAGACTTGGGAGACTTGGTAATGTCTAATCAGTATCATCCACTAGGGAAAGATGGTTTTATTCATCTAGTACTTTTGCAAAACAGGGACAGAGTTATAAAGTATTTATCAGAAAGTTTGAATAGCAACACTTAAAAGGCAGTCACTACAAGTTGTATGCAAATTATATTCTGTGCATTCTGTAAGGAGATTAGAAAGTGGGAGGGGTGAGTAGGGTGGCAGGAATGGAAGGGAGAGTGGGAAATGAAGAATTTATCATTTTGTGGGGAGATACTGTTTTGCAGCAGAATATCATTTTTAAAAGTTTATTTATAGATAGTGGTATGAAAAATTAATAGCATTGCTGGTGTAAATATAATTAAAGGGTATTCCTGTAGTTCAGGCAAACCTTTTTATATCCTTACACACTTCATCAATACTACACAAATAATTCTAGTCTCAGCTAAGATGTATTATGAACACTTTCTCCCCCAAATCAGCTAAGACTGTAAAAGTGCAGATGTGTCCATTAACATAAACCAAAGCATAGGACTGTGAAGTTGTCAGATAATGCACATGATGATTAGTAGTTTTCTTGCTATCATCACTATCTTCTTCCTGCTTTTGGTTCTTCGTTTCAGGTCTTGAATGCACATCAGTTTTGATCCTTGGATCCTCCATGGACTTGTTACCTAAGTTTCTAGCAATGTAGGTTTCCTCAAAAAGGCACCCTAGAACTTTTTTCTTCTAAAGCTAGAGTGGTGGAACCATTTCAGTGTTGAGGTGTCTAGCTCAAAACAAAGTATATTACATTATATTTACTAAATATTTCTCCAAATTCTTCATCAACAACAGGACATTTCTGGAGAACATTCACAAAGCTGGAGTGGGTTCAAAGCACAGAGGAAGAAAAAAACATTCATAATTACATAGCTGAGTAATTGTTATATCCCTTTTTTTGCAAGAAGGTATTTCTAGACATAATTATGTAAACACTTTACATCAGAGGAGACTTTATAGCAGCCCTCCAGTATCTGAAGGGGGGCTACAGGAAGTCTGGGGAGGGACTATTTACAAGGTCTTGCAATGACAGGACAAGGGGTAATGGGTTTAAACTGGCAGAGGGGAGATTTAGACTGGATGTTAGGAGGAAGTTCTTTCCAGTGAGGGTGGTGAGGCACTGGAACAGGTTGCCCAGGGAGGTTGTGGCTGCTCCCTCCCTGGAGGTGTTCACGGTCAGGTTGGATGAGGCCTTGAGTGAGCTGTACTAGCGGGAGGTGTCCCTGCCTATGGCAGGGGGTTGGAACTAGATAATCTTTGAGGTCACTTCCACCTTACCATTCTATGATTCTATGAATCTATGATCTGCATGTGCAGAGGTTGAAATGATTCTCTTCTTTTTTCTCCCTAAAACAAGAAGACCATCTATAGTTCCAGGGTGATCTTGGAAAATCATTGAGCAAGTTACAATCACAGAGTCAGAAAACCACAGAAATGGAGGATGTTTTTTACAGATGATGCACTGTTCCATAAGCATTATCAGTTTTACTAGTCATAAGTAGGAGCCTTGCCAAATTCAGAGCCAGGTTGGCACTCATCTGTTCTTGATTTGTACACTGTTTTTTCCTAAATTTAACTTACTACTTTTCTGTACTTTGATAGTAGGAATGTTCGTAGTAAGAGTATCTCCTTCTCTTGCTTTTACACTGTCTTACAGGAACAGTTTTTGGTGTCCTTAGTTGACTAATATTGCTCCTTGAAGCTCTGGAATAATTTCCGATCTAGGACACAATAGACACCCTGGTAGAAGAAATGTGTGGTTTGTTAATGACCTTTATTTTTAGCAACCCTTCTGATTTTATTTCTCCATTTATTTAGCAATTCTACTCATTTATGCTGTGATACCAGAAAAGTCATAGCTTAAGCAATTCCATATTTTGTTTTGTAAGTGAAAACAAAGTTATCATTTAAACTCTACATTTCTCTCTGTTCATCCTGAGTAAAATCTGTTTCATAGTAAAATCTGTTTCATAGTTGAATGAGTATAGCATTTTAATGTCTTAAGAATGATAGCATTCACACTATGACATCAAAAGCATTAGATAATTAAGTCTAGTCAGGAACTGTTAAAGTGAATTAAGGAGGCTGGTAAAGAGTAACAGAATCAAAGCATTATTTCATATATACAACTCCAGATTTGATCCTAATAAATACTTAGAAACCACTGAGCCTCATAAATGCAAGTGTTTTGAGACATCTTCTTTTGGTTTAAGCCCACAACTAAAACCAGGCTAAATATATATACTTTTTTTTTTTTTTTCAAATTTTACACGGAAACTCACATGAGAGTAATAATTGTCAGAAGTTTTGAGAGGTAATCTTATCAATACAACCATTTGCATTAGAAAAGTTTTTTTTTTCTATTAAGGGAGAAGAAAGGACACCCTATGTGAACATGTCAAGCCAATACTATCCATTGTAAGTTAATTTTATGATTTCTCTTCTGTCTGTTGGAAAATAAGTGCAGAACAGATGTGATTGTTGAAGTTTTTAAGAAACATAAATAAAATTTCAAAAACCATAAAATCTCTGAGAACACTATATGGAAGGAAAGAAAGGCAGCTTTCTCAATAGATTTGATAAATTTATCTAACCATGATTATCAAAGTAGGTGCACCATGACAGTGCTTGGCCAGATGGTCACCTCCCAGAAAAAGGAATGCAATAGGTTAACAGACAAGTTAATCTGACTACCTCCCACCTTCCCCCTCCTCTCTTTCCCTTTCCCCTGCTGGTGGGAGATGAAAAGACAGAAAGGGGAGATTTTTTAGTTGTGTTACACAAAATTATTTAGTACTCCATTGCAGAGATATAAAATTACACTACAAGAGACAAGGCAAGAGGGGAAATAACCAACAAAACAAAACACAAAACCAACTACAACAACAACAAAAAACCCACAAACAATCAGACAAAATCCAAAAACCTTTGTACAGGAGCTCATGCCTTGTGAAAACCAGAATCAAAAAGAGAGAGACAGCCAAGCCCCTGCATAACACCCCACAAGTGTCATGCCATGCAGTCAGCATTGCTCACAGTAGTGTGGAATACATAAGTATACACATATGATGTGGTTCAAATAATTGCACCTACGGTCTGTACTTTCAGTCTTCATACTTCAAAACTCAAAAGGCCTACTGAAAGACTGCAAATCCGTGGTTTTTATCACACAGAAGTTTATACATGTTGTCTAGTAAATGTGTTCTTTCAGTTCCCTTGGCGATGACAAAGACAGGCATGATATTTTCCATTCATGTTTCACATTTGCCTCAAAATCTTGGACTGTTTTCCCATGAGCTATCACTTTCATCACATTTTGAGGAATTAGTGCTCTGTTTTCATGAGAGGGTACTAATTCTGTATCTTACAAAATGCATACTGCAGAAAACATATTTTCTTAGAAAAGTCAGTAGTAAGAAATAGTATCCTGTACTGAGAATGAGGGACATTCAGCAGAATACTTTGTATACACTAGTCTACCAAGGAAAGACTTGCATACTTTCCTACTTCCCATGGTTTTGGTTTGTTCTTTTTGCTGATCAGAATTTTGAGCGAAGAGATTTTCCGTAACATAATTTTATTTCAATGCTCTTACATAATTAACTTACATAGTTTCCAATAACTTCTGAATAGTGAATGACATTCCAGAACTCTTTCTTAATATTTGGTTTTTTTACCGTGTGGAATTCTTTTTTTTTACTGTGTGGCAACTCAGTCCAAATCCTGGTTGAGGTACTGGAAATAACTTCATCGTGAGATCAGTTGGTAGTAACATCAAAGACAAACACCTTTTGCCTCCCCTATGCAATTTGCTTTAAAAAGATTAAATAATCTAACAAAGGATTGATTTATTTCTTTTTATTTGGTATTATTAACACAGGTTTGATGCAAACAGGGCTATGGTTTTCTCTCACGTTCCTAAGGTTTATTTTCTCAAGTTTATTGAAGTTCTTCAAGTGAGTATTCCAGATCTGATATACAGCTATGTCATAGAATCATAGAATCACAGAATGGTAAGGTTGGAAGGGACCTCAAAGATTATCTAGTTCCAATGCCCTGCCATAAGCAGGGACACCTCCCACTAGTAAAGCTCACTCAAGGTCTCATCCAACCTGGATTTGAACACCTGCAGGCAGGGAGCATCCACAACCTCCCTGGGCAACCTGTTCCACTGTCTCAATACCCTCACTGGAAAGAACTTCCTCCTAACATCCAGTCTAAATCTTCCCTCTGCCAGTTTAAACCCATTGCCCCTTGTCCTGTCATTGCAAGACCTTTTAAATAGTCCCTCCTCAGCCTTCCTGTAGGCCCCCTTCAGATACTGGAAGTCTACTCTAAGGTCTTCTCAAAGCCTTCTCTTCTCCAGGCTGCAGAGCCCCAACTCTCTCAGTCTGTCCTCATAGCAGAGCTGCTCCAGCCCTCTGATTATCTTTGTGGTCTCCTCTGGACCCACTCCAACACTTCCATATCCTTCCTGTGCTGGGGGCTCCAGAACTGCACACAGTACTCCAGACAGGGTCTGACAAGAGCAGAGTAAAGTGGCAGAATCCCCTCCCTTGCCCTGCTGGCCACGCTGCTCTTGATACGGCCTAGGACTCGGTTGCTGTCTGGGCTGCATGTGCACACTGCAGGCTCATGTTGAGCTTTTCATCAACCCAGACTCCAAGGTCCTTTCCCTCAGGGCTGCCCTCCAGCCATTCACCATCCAGCCATTCACGACCCATGTCCTCAAGTTCTGCTTAAGAAACAAGCGTGCTAAAATGTCAGTTGTCTCAGGAAAATTGATAGAGATCACACTTAAAGAGAAAAGTGTAAATGAACAAAAACATAACAAAATAAAGAAGGTAGGAAGTATCTAATCAACAATTCACTAATGCTATATGCACTAGGTATCTACCTATACATTTAGAACTTTTCCATGCATTTGTTGTACAGGACACAGTGCAGCCGTACAACGAGACTTCACTAAGAGCTCTTGCTGTTGTCTCTCTCACCACAGAAAATCCAAATCTTAACATCATTTGTTGCATTACAAACCATATCAGACCCTTTGGTCTCAGACATTATCAGTGATACAAGTAGTTTCAATACAATACCTTACTTATTTTCTTTGAAGCATTGTAGAATTAACATGATATTATTTGGATGTTTTTGTTAAAATTATCTTGTCTAAAAGCAACTTCCAGTAAGCATAGGTTTTTATACACTGTAAGTTAAAAAAAAAAAAAAAATCAAAGAGAAAGCATCTGCACAAAAACTACAACAAATGGTTCTGTGTGCAGCTGGTAGCAATCAATGGTCAAATATACCCTATAACCAGAGGGCCCACTTGTCAGGGCTGCCCTGTGGCAAATGGCCTATGGGAAAAGCAAATTATTTTTTTCCTTAAGAATTAGACCATATAGAAAATAATTCGATACAGAAGAAATATGCAACAAAGCAAGTAGTCTTGTTACTTTAAAATGTATTAAACTGTCAGTTCAATAGTTCCACAGATCCATTGAGTTGAAAGAGACCCTCAAAGGCCATCTTGGCCAATCCCCCTGCAGTAAGCAGGGACATCTCCAACTACATCAAGCTGCCCAGGGCCACAATAAGCCTGATCTTGAATGTCTCCATGGACGAGCTCTCAACTACATCCCTGGACAATCTGTTCCAGTATTTTGCACTCTCATTGTAAAGAACTTCCTTCTTGTGTCTAATCTAAATGTTATCAGCTCCAGTTTAAAACCACTGCTCTTCACCCTATTGCTACAATCCCTTCAAAACAGGCTTTCCCCCTTCCCCTACCTGTAGCTCCCCTCAATGTTGAAATGCAGCCTTAAGGTCTCCCCTCATCCTTTTCCTCCCCAGGCTGAACACCCCCAGTTCTCTCAGCCTGTCTTCATAGGGAGGTGCCATCTGATTACATTGGTGACCCTCCTCTGGACCTTCTCCAACAGGTCCATGTCTTTCTTATGCTGGGGGCTCCAGAGCTGGACATAGTTCTCCAGAAGAGGTGTCACCAGAGGTGAGTAGAGTGGCAGAATTATTTCTCTCTACCTGTTGGCCACGTTTCTTTTGATGCCTAGTTGGTTCAGTGTCAGTTTTTTAGATACTCTAACAGGTGCTTCTCACTAAATAGTGGTAAAATCATTAAAATGTTATCATGAGTAAAACAAGAATAGTCTGGGCTCTAAAACTTGATGGAATGACAATTTGTATTTTTAGCTCTTGAGTAACAGAATACAAAAATCTACAAGGAATTGGAAGTAATGCAAAAACATTGTCTAGATAACCATGTCTTATGGTTCTAACAATAGTGCTGGGAGAGAGGTAGACAATCTCTGATCTGATCCTGTTTCCTCATGGATGATGTCACTCCCAGGGCTCCCAGTCTCAGCAGAAGACTTGCAAGTGTGCAGTCTTGGCACAGAGGTTTGCTGAGGTGCAGGTAGGCACAATGTCACACTGACTAAACAAGCCTATCACATGAAGGCACTCAATGTCTTCCCCTGACAAACTTGAGACATGTCCAGGTAGACTAAACCAAAGTATCACAGCTTGTTATTATATAGCAGGTAGAGTATGGCAAGATGAAATGGCAGAGAGTACAATAAGGCAGAAGCACAATAAGACAGAACATATTGTATTTACCTGCTCATCTCTTTTTATCAATGTAGCCTGAGACTAATGTTTTTTTGGCCACAGATTAGACAATCAGATTGGCAGTTTGCCAAACTTAACTGTATTAGGTAAAGTCAGGGTTTACTTTTGCCCTTTTAGGGCAGAACACAAACAAGTGTATAAACACATGCCAGTACCCTGTTTGCAAGCCTGGAAGGAGAGAAGGAGACTTGGAGGCACCAGGGCCTTTGTTGTCCTTTCCTGTCCTTGTTTCCCCCAACAACAGGAGAGAGGAAGAGCAAAAAACATATCTGGGCAAGTCAGGACATGTTTAGGCCTAATTTGGCCTCTTTTAGCCTTCCACAAAAATCATTCAGTCTAGAACAGAGGAGAAATTCTTTTGACTCAGACCAAGAGATGAATCTCATTTTCCCAGTTACCAGAAAGGAAAACAGAAAAAATCAGAAGAGACTAGATTAGAACTTGTTACTTGAAGTCCATCTAACTGCACTTTTGGGTAAAACAAGACATACATCTTCTTTGCTCTTATATTTTGGTGGAGATTGTGACAGGGGTTGAAGTATGGTGTCTGGTGAAATTCCTGGTGCTCATAGCAGTGGTCCCCCTTTGTACCTGTCAGCAACAGAAATTTTATTTTGAGCATTGAAATGTAAGCATTCAGCTCAAATGAAAGTTTGGAAAATACAGAGGTTAGGTGCTTCCCTTTCAACTCTCTTACAGGAATCCAGGCAATCTGCCTATAAAATGGATATAATACTTTTCCCCTACACACAAATCATCCTCTGGGGAAAAAAAATGAGTAATTTTAAAGATCTTGGATATTATGGACATTAATGTTATTCATCTACTGGAGTGAGAGATGTTGCTTAGACAGGATCTACATTCTCAATCTAACAACAAACAAAAAATCACAAACAAACAAAAAACCCCAAACAAAAAACCCCAAACAAACAAACAAAAAAGTAGCAGCTACTTTCTCATCATTCTGTTCAAAATTAGCATATTTCAAGTAAAGAAGAAATCATACTGGGGCTTTACAAAATGCACAGTGCTCAGAGAAGAAAGTCTCATAAACATAAGGATCCATAAGCATGCCAGTTTGTAGTCACCGTCTGAACTGGACTTTGACACAGCTGCAACAGGACTCTATATCGAAGTAACAATAAAGCCACAGTGATAAGCTCATAGCACACTAACAATAGATACCACAAGTGGCTGCTGCTGCAGCATTTTAACAATCACCCTGAGTAACCAATAAAATATATACTAGGAAAATTTCCTCCAAAAGTAAAGATTAGTACTCTCAGATGGGGAAGTACGAAACAGCAGTATTGTGCCCAGCTGTTATAGCCAGTAAGTTAATAAGTCAGTAAGACCAACAATAGTATATTTGACAATATGGAAGGTATTTAATAACACACAATTCTTCCCTCTTCCCACACTGATATATATATAGATATATATATCAGTGTGCGTGTGTATATATATATATATATATATATATACACAATTTAATGTAAACTCTGTGCAATTAAATAAATGTTCAGTGATGTTGCCAAGGCTGTCCATTCGTTAACAACAAAATATTAGGGTAAAATACAGTCACAATCAAATGCAAATGATTATGCCTAAGACTTCCTAGCAGTAACCATACCTGCACATCAATTCTTCATAGAGGTGTGACTGACTTGCAAGAGTACCATTATTAATTATATTCTTCTGTTGTTGACACACATCGGAGTTAGCAGAAACAGAAACTGAAGTCTGTTATCATGTAGTTTTGCATATTTAACCTCAGCTCTAAATCTGATTACAGGTAATGGAACATTTATTGAACAGTCTGGAGACTAGATTAACTTAACATTCTTATTCAATGAAAAATGAAAAAATAACAGTTTATCCATGTATGAAGAATTTTTGGTCATGGGAAATGCAGGAACTGAAATTTTTATGTCTAATATCCTAGAATACCAAGTGTACAGTTAAAGTTAAAATAAATTGTCAAAAAAACAACAAAAGACCTGTAATATTTAACCCTATGTTAAAGAAAAAAATATATAAAATACATCCTTTAATTAAGTTACATTTAGTGAACTCTCAGTAAAACCTATTCATGTTAACAAGCATAATATTTTCTGTCAAGAATACAGTCTCCTGAAACATAGATGCATAAGCTGCTAACACTGTAATCTCAAAGTTATTATGAAAATAAAGTCAAATCCACCAATTCATATAATTTCTAGGCTAGATAGGACATAAGAGAAAATTTCTATCAGTCAAAAATATTTCAGTTATTTAAAAGTAAATTTTAAAATAAGAAACACAGACTTGCCTGAGCTCTTGTTTCACAAACTCTAGACTTCAGAAAAGATTTCGCTCAGCTCACCTGCTTACACTTGCTAAACAGACTTTCCCCACATGTGTTCACAATAAAGCTTTTTGTGGAATAATTCTAGTCCAAAATACATAATAATTTAATAACTTTAAAGAATTAGCTCAAATTAAACAAGTTAAAAAATATGTCAACTTCAGGGTTTGACTATTCACTGTATAAATGTCTGAAATACTTATTTTCAGAGATATAACAAAGAGAAAATATCACCTGAAAAAAAAATGTTTTTATCTCTATTTAATATTTGTTAACTCCAAATCCAGAATGTAACTCCTTTTTTTGATGATTAGCCACATTGAAAACAAAAAGGGGAAAAAAGGGGGAAAAAAGGAAAAAAACCCACTATTTAAGTATGTTGTCTAAAGAAAATGCAGAAAATCTCTTTCAATTTCACACGGCTTAGATTTAAATTGTAAATAATAGTTCAAATATTAAAATATTTTAAATATTATTTTAAAAAGGGGAAAAAAGTGGGAAAATGTGTTGTAGCATTACTCTTTTGAAACTTCATTTAGTGTAATACCACTGTAAAAACTTCATCTAGAAGTATGCAAGCATTCAATTTGAACCACATCTCCTATTTTCTCTCCAAGAGGTTTTTGTTTTGAATGGTGAATACTGGTAATATACTTTCTTTTCAGAGATGGTATTTGCAAACAATAAGATCCAAGCGTATGAAGGATTCTTCTTGTTCACATATAAAGGCTTCTTAGAAGGGAGTGAATCTAATGGGAAAGCATTTTGAGAATTTGCTCATAAGAAACCAGATGAGATCAGATTTCTTCTCTCAAAACACAAAGCTAAACTGAAAGGCCAGCTTGTCATCAAATGTTTAACTATGATGAAATTCATGCCTGTCTACTAATACACTAATTGGATATTCCAATATAGTTTAAGTATGGGAAATTCCATGTGGTAATCCTATAGCAACCTTCTATTAAATGATGGTCTGAATACAATTAATAACCTCTGGATATTCAATGTCATGCTCCTAGGAAGAGTGCCTTGTGCCTTAGGCAAAAAGTATTTTAAATTTAGAAGCAGTTCAGAAAATGCAATGGTGGTAAACAAATACTTGCTAGACTTGTGAAAAAGTGAGGGCAAAACTATTACCACAAAGGAGAATGCAACATAAAGTGAATTACCTTCATGAAAATTTAATGCCAATGACATAGAAGCAAAGCTAGGTTTTACATGGTGTTGTAAGGAAGCTGGTAAAATGAAAATTTATGAAGCTTTCTCTCCATTGTGCTTGCCACAGGATATAACAGTAAAACAAAGAAAAGACTTTGCAGTATTATTACTTTTGCAGAGTACTTTACAG